>JAFIRS010002696.1:0-190791 GCA_018342105.1 Gonioctena quinquepunctata | reverse complement strand
CCATTGATATTCAAATAATTTTACTTACATAGAAAATGTGATGCTCAAATATAGTACTTCTACACTGAATGTTATTTTTAATGGAGAAATATCTATATTCAGCATAAAATCTCTATATCCTAAATATTAACATATAAATACTATTATCATTTAATGTAGTTGAATTCTACTAGAGGACGAGTTCTCAAACTCCCTGCTACTTGTGGACTCTGACCCAAAATATGTTATTGTATATTTGAAATCTGAAACATTTATGCAACTGACATCGTCCGCATTGAATTCATCCGAAATACTTTTGACAACCATGATTTGAATAAAGTATCATTATCATCACGTAATGTCATTAGAATAGATCTCCATATCGGGTTATACAAATCGTCATACCAAGTATGTTGAAAGCTTTACCGATGGGTAATGATGATATTGGTCTTTGTTCAAAAGCTCCACCCTCTTTCAATTATTGAAGAATTGATTCTCTCAAATCTACAACTTTGGAAGAAAAGCATAGTAAGACTGTATGAAAAATATAGATTATTTCACCTTATAAAAATACACTCACTAAATTGAGAACTTCTCGTACTCTGTATTCACTCTGATGATATTATCTAACATCTGATTTCTCATCAACGACTCCACACATTTTATAGAGGCATCCCACTCCATTTCAGTAGATGGGACTGTGAAGGTCATTACGCACTTGAGCATCAACACACTCATCAATACTCGCAGTTCACTCTTAGCTCTCTCTACAGGATGAATGCCCTCCTCGCTTGAGAGAACAAGGATTCATGAAGGTCTTTGACTACACAGAATATGTATGCCTACACCACAACTTTAGTCAAGGTCAAACAAACATCGAGATCAAATCTTTTGGTTGCCGAAACAATCCCAACATCAAAACTCAAGGTCAAATCTCAAAGTCAAAACTTAATGTTATGAATCTCAAGGTCATATTCAAGGTCAAGTCGAATCTCAAAGTCGACCAAACCCAATATCAAAACTCAATGACAAATCTCAAAGTCAAATCTCAAGGTCAAACACACACACATTGCACACCTGCAACCATTCAAGGTCACACCTGACGTCATAGTGGTGGGGGGAGAGCCAGAACCGGCTTAAATCTCCTACTCCGGACACAAGTTTATATAGACTTTTTTTCTTAAAATGGTCTCAGGAATACGTCACTTGAATATTTTAACGTACTTATGTTACACCCTGTATAATGGAAAGGAGTGTAGGGAGTAGCTGTGAGATTATGATAGATACATGTGGCAAATTTCTGGTTTATTTCAGTTAGTTTGAAATCGATTGTTCCTTGATCATTTATCACAGACACACAAATGAACGGACAGATGAGAAAGCGAGTTGATATTGCATTTTCATTCAGATCTGAGCTATGTTTGAAGTTTCAAGTATCTAGTTCATCGGGAGCTTATTTTAAAATCGATTGAGTTTTAATAATATTATCATTACAGACCAACGAACAAACGAACAGACAAGAAAGCCAGTTGATATTGCATTGTCATCCAGTTCTGAGCTATGTCTGAGGTTTCAAGTCTATATCTAGTTCATCGGGAAGTTGGTTTAGAATCGATTGCTCCTTACTATTATTATTATTGCAGACAACAAACAAACCACGGACAGACAGACAAGAAAGTGAGTTATTATTGCATTTTCATCCAGTTCTGAGCTATGTTATTATTACAGGCAAACGGTTTATTTTTACCCTATTTTCGTTGTTATATTCTAGTTCAGTCGGCAGGAAAAAAAATGGCCGCCGTAAAACATGAGGCTACAGTAGCGATTTTTTTTTCACGTGACAGGGTGGTTGATCCCCTAAATATAACTCTGAGTTGGCGCGGCACGGGGGGGTGTGCGTTAGCGGCCATCGTGGTTTTGTCATATATCTCCTAAACAGTTCATCGGACGCGAAAAATATAGATCTTTTGCAAAATAATAATATGTTCTTTCATTATGTTTGGATAATTTTTCCTGTTGAATCAATATTTATGCGAGTTTTCGAGTCAAAGTTGGAACGCACGATTTTTCTGCGAATAACTCAAAAATAATTGATCCTACGTGAAAAATAGTTATATCAAAAGTTGTAGAGCAGAAAATTGTCTACAAATTTTGTCGTGATTTCGTTTTCCCATCCACAATATTTTTCGCACAGTAGATAGCCAAACGAAAATTCTTCACATATACTGAGACAGATACACGGAAGAGATAAATTGACGTAGTGGTGGGGTAGTGACGCCTGCAGAAGATTTCAAAGAGAGAAGTGACCCCAATATTATAATCGATACAGGAGATCGGTTCTCAATTGCTAATAGCAAAATACATATTTATAAACATCCCCGTTCAGACTCTGAAATGAAATTTCAAGATATCTATCAAAATTTATTCAATTATTCAATTCTCCAAGTTTCAGAGGAAGATGTTGTGGCAGCTATAAAATCTTCTAGTACTGGTTCTGCAGGTGGTCTAGATTTCCTCAGACCTAGCATACAAGACATGATCAGTCATAGCTCTAGTAGTGCTGGTCAAAAACTTATTTCTTCAATCACATATTCAGGTAATTTCATCTCATCTGGCAAGGTGAGTTCAGAAATATGTCTTTTACTTATTGGTGTTTCTCTCTGCACTCCAAAAAAAAAGATGGAGGTATTCGTGATGTTGGTACTTTTTACCGCAGATTAGTAGCAAAACTTTGCTGCGTTAAAATTAGAGAAGATCTTGGTTGTTCAGTACGTCCCTCAAAGTTTGGTTTTGGTACGCCAAGAGCTTGTGAAGCAGTTGCTCATTCAACTCGTAAATACATCAATCAACATCCAGACCCTTATTCCAAGGTTTTTTTTTAAACTCGACTTCAAAAATGCCTTTAATATGATTTAGGAATGTCACGCTCCTCAAAGTGAGAGCTAACCTAATATACCCTTTTGTAAATCAATGTTATAATTAGGTAAGGCGTAAAATGATGACATTCTGATAATTATTTGAAGTAATTAATGATCTTCGTTGATTGTTTGTTTGGCGCCGACTCGAAATTAGTTGCTTACATTAGTTTAGGAGCTTAGTTATTGAGACTAAGAAGGTTTATTTTATTTTTTACTTTTCAGTTCCGTATTTCGTCGGTTTAATTTTTTGTTAAAAAGTTTTTATTTTTCAATTCTTTGTGGCTGAAATCTACTAATTACTAACTGCTTGTTTTTTATACTTCCAAAATACTTACTTACCCACCTTACTTCAACTATTACCAGTTAAATAATATGATTACTACTTTTACTATTTGTTGTAATGTAAATATTTTTGTTGTTCTGGTTAGTTTATTTCATTACTTCGTATATCATTCCATCCTCCCATAGAATATATTGATTGTGATAATGACACTAGCGATCTGTCATTGTCAACTACATACGTGTGCCAATGTTCACAAGTGAAAAATCAATTATCCCCTATTTTTCTACCCGTAGGGTGGATAATTCCATTTGAAATCCAATATAATCAACTATGAGGTATACCCTATCTGATAAAGAAAAATCATCCAAATCTAAGATCCCAGAACAAAGTTATAGCTGATAGAATCGGTTAACGGACCAGAATTCAGAGGGTGAGTGATCAATATCCTTCATTTTGCTACCCTTAGGGGTGGATTTCATCTTTCAAATTCGAATGGGACCAACTTTAAAGTACACCCTATCCACTGAGAATTATCGGAATCGGACGTCTTAGTAAAAAGTTATGCGTGGTCATACATAAAAAAAATAAAAAAAAATAAATATACGCGTCGACTAGAGAACCTCCTTCTTTTTGGTTTCGTCGGTTGGAAACCTTGCTTTCCAAGTACACCCATAAGAAATGAATCCGTAGGTGGTAAATCCGGAGACCTGGGAGGCCATTCAATAGCTCCTCGTCTACCAATCCATCTGCCTGGAATTACATCATCCAGATACGCACGGACAGGTCTTTCATAATGGGAGGGCCACCGTCTTGTTGAAACCAGATGTTTCTATTCGAGATATCGGCTTCATCCGGATCAGAAAACAGAGTAGCCAAAGTCGGAACTGGTTGTTCCCGCAAGAATTCTAAATATCTATCTCCATTGAGATTCCTTTGGAAAAAAATTGTTCCTATTACTCGATTACCAACAATCCCTGTCCAAACATTAACTTTTGCTGTATGTCCAGTGTGGGTTGTTTTCTGCCCAATAACGACAATTTTGACGATTTTCCTCACCATTTAACGTAAACGTTGATTCGTCCGAAAACAGGACGTTTTCTATGTTTACAACATTTATGTCTAATAGATTGATCATTTCTCCGCAGAATTGGATTCTTCTATCCGGATCATTTTCGGTGAGTTCCTGGAGGATCATTCTATGAGGATGAAATTTATGGGTTTTCAGAATTTTCCTCACTGAAGACTGGCTAATTTCGAGTTTCCTAGCTATCTGCCTAGTGGGAACATGATGATTTTCTTCAACAGAAAAGAATACATTCATTTCGACATCTTCATTGAGGGCACTCTGACGATGATTCTCCGTTTTTCTTAAATGTCCATTTATCCGAAACTGTTTTTCAATCTTGCTTATGGTACTCTGCGATATGGGTGGTAAAGCAGGATACTTTTCTCTGAATAAATGAATACTTCATTTTGTGTTCTTGTCCTATCTCCGTAGCCAATCATCATTAAAATCTCAATCTTGTGGGTTTCAGTAAAGTACGGCATTCTGTTAGATTTTTCAACAAACGTCGTTCTCACAAAACGACAAACTAATAACCTTGGTAAATATCCTCGCTCAATACGATGCTACTCTCCTTACCTGTTTTTATTTAACTTTTTTGTTTGACATTGTCAACATCAACCCAGTTTGACAAAAAAAACACATACGTCTTGACATAAATCAGGGATGGACCGAAGGCAAATTATTGGGGGGGAAAAATTGATTTTCTCCCAACTTCATAACTAAACAACAAAAAAATAGAAGGTCACACCCCACTTTTTGTCAACGACACCTTGTGGTGTTCAATTCGTCCTCAGAGTCTCATTGTCAACTCCCAACTTTCCACCTTGTGACCGATCTCACAACTCACCAACTATTGGAGGGAGGGTGCGCCTCCCCCATGGGCCCGTCCCTGTCCATTTTTTTAAAGTGCCTGAATTATTTCATTGAGTCAGATTCCTTCATTTCTCGAATTAGTTGATGTTTGTTACATATCTGTCAAATTTGATATTTGGTACGCATGTGTAACTTACTATACCCTTCAAGAATATCATAAAAAAATAAGGATTGCATTTAAAAATAGTCGATGACGTCATATCTCAAATTTGAGACACGCTGTATAACATATTCTTACATAAAATCAGAGCTGTAATTCAGAACATAAAATCTTACCATTGCCCAGGATATTTCAATCAAATCAAATCGAAGTTGTTCCAATATTCGTGTTCTATTGGGTTCAAGTTCCAATGTATGATGTACAGAAATTTTAAAACCAATTATTTTACATAGTTTCAAAAATATTTGATTCTGAACATTCCAGGTATTTTCTGATAGTATATTTTGAATGGACTTTTTCACTGGTTCCTTTTAGGAATTGCCTGATTATTTGTCTCTCAGCAAGATGAATTAATCTTAAAGTAGACACATATTGATTGATGTCTTATAATTAGTACTCTTTGTATTTTTTCCACCCCAAAATCAGCATCATTAATAGGAGTAAGGTGAATAAATTGATAGAAAATTGAAATCTTTCAAAATGAAATAAAAAGTCATAAAATAAGCCTTGAGCACTTTTGTATAATAAGTCACTTTCGTATTTGCTTTCTTTACTGTTTTTCTTCAATATTTTTTCAATACCGAAAAAATTAATGATCGTATGAGTTTGTTGGTCAAAACAAATGATTTGCATGTCTGGCTCACTAATGAGTCTGGTGAACTTGTTTCGCCAATTAAAAATTTTCGAGTATGGTATACATGCAAGTGCCTAGTAATGAGGTCAATTACATTGATATCTTTAGCAGATACATATGTCATTCGCATCGTTATTCTATTTCATCATTGTTGGTGCCAGAAGATAAACTTTCCAGTGTTCAATGATTTCTTCGTTATTGGAAGATATTACTATAACAAAGTCAAGGTAATTAATGGGTATCTGATTTGACGCCAAAGAAAATACTTATAGGGAATCAATGATTTCTTATGCCTTATTGATATATAAAAATATGAATTCATTTAATTAAATTGGAGGGTGTTCAGTATCGATTGAGCAAGAAAACTTTGGACATAGTATTCAAGTATCCATAATATAGTATGACTTTTTTTTAACGTTGAGTCCGACAATGAGGCACATTCTACAAATATTTCTATGTATATAGAAATAGTATATAGTTCTGTTTTTTCGAACGGAAACCCTCCTATTTTTGTAAAATTTTCGGATTCGCACACAATTGTCGATATAACGCACCCAGGTTTCTTATCTGCAATAGTTTTTGACTTATGTCAATTCATGTGTCAGAATAGTGTCGTGCCTAGACCGATAAAAAAAATCATAACCATTCGAAATAACTCAACCAACTGTCTTTCAGTCGATTCCTTAGGCTTCAGCGTATATTCTGAGATCAAGTGAACTCGGATTCGATATTCCATCGCCTACTACGATTTTTTGAAAATGACAAATTACAAATGTCAATAACTCGACTTTTTCAAACGCAACATCCTTATTTGTTGCATCATTGCATGGAATTTTTCAAGAGCTTTTCATCGATATAGAGTTTGTGAAATCAACTTTGTGAAGAGTGCGAAATTTGTTGCAAAATAAAAAAAATTGATGTTTTTTCGAAAAAAAAAAGGAATCGAGTAGGCCGCTTTCGTGAAATTGGACACATCCGCGCACTTTTGATATTTGTACACGTCTAATTGCTGATAATGAATTTCATTCGCGAAGAATTAGTGGATATGGTCTACTGTATTGGCGAAGCTGACAGAAATAATTTATCAGCAAGCTATAAAAACTAACCAGAAGCAAGAACTCCACGGGTGTCTTCATTCCAAAAGTTAAGGGATCGGTTCGAACTCACTGGTAATGTCTTATACCAAAAAGGAAATCGTTGTATCAATGAGGAAAATGAATTGAAAGTTATATTGATGCTACAATCCCCACTTGAGCACTAGGGAAATAGCAGCGGAAACAGATATTTCACAAAGTAGTGTGAACAGAATAATATTGAAACATAAGTTCCATCCTTCTTATCATCAATAATTGTATGGTAATGATTTTGCAAATAGAGTTGCGTTTTGTATTCAAATGAATGGCGTGATTGACAATGATTAAAATGCTTCAAACTACATTCTAGTTTCTGATGAAGCAACATTTGAGAAAAACGGGTCGCTCAACAGATATAATATGCATTATTATGCAATCGAAAATCCTCACTGGTTGAGGACTGTTGGTCACCAAAAGCAATGGTCGGTTAATGTTTGGGGAGCAATTATTGGAAATCACATTATTGAACCTTATTTCCCATGTGCTGAATGGTGAAAGATATTTACATTTTCTTCAAGGTATAGTGCAAGAATTCTCAGATCAATCCTATTCTGATCGTTGGATAGACAGAGGAGGTAGTATTCCTTGACCCAGGCGATCCCCAAACCTTACTCCTATAGGTTTCTTTCTTTGGGGGTAAGTGAAGAGAAGGATTTCCAGAGATCGTCCAACTGTAGATAATATGAGAAACAGGATCACGGAAGCCTTTCAGTCAACTGATAGAAGGCTCGCTAGAGTTCAGGGCTCATTTACTAGAAGAGTAGCAGCTTGTGTGGAACATGATGGTACCTATTTGAGCATTTTTACAAGACTTTCTTTAACTTGCTTCGATCGGTTGTCATTCTTTTCGGTTCAAAATTTGTAATCCATTTTTGTAGCACTTGCCGACATCCGATCGAGCTAAAATTTGGCAGGTGTTCATAATTCCGGTGACAATGAAATTTAAAAAGTTTGGGTTTTCTTATTTTTGGTTTTCGGTGTCAGAGATTTTGAATCTTCTGTCAAAATTTATGTAATTGAAATGGCGGCTAATGGAATTTTTGTTAGAGACAAAAACAAAATGGCGCTCTAAGATGGCGGGTTCATGGTCCGATTCGAATCGAAATTGGTAAGTGGGGGTTTTCAAGGTCGGAGATTATGAATTTTTTATCAAAATTCTCAAATTCAAGATGGCAGACGAGTTTCGTAATTGTAGCCCGATTCGATTCAAAATAGGTATGTCGGGGTTTTTGGGGACGGAGTTTATGAATTCAGTCTAATATTATTGATTTTCAGTTGAAAATAATAAATTGAAGATGGCAACTCCAAGATGGCGGACGAGTTATTCTTCAGATGGTTTCCTCATTGAAGGACTAGATAGCTCAGAACCAACTGGAAAAAAAGGCTTCTCAATAACGATGCTTCAACAAAAATGCATGGATTGAGGCGTACTCAAGTACCCACTCAAAAGCATAAAATAAAAAAATTGATGAAAAACCTTTTCGAAGATAAGCTTTCAGTCAAAGGCACTTAAAAGTAAAAAATAATTTCTTTGGATGTGTGACGTAGGTTCTTACGTGAGTTATAATTTCAAAAGTTGTCGCTTTTGTATTCGAACTGAAAACTTTGTTCGACAAGCTTTTGAATCTATAACTCACGGAATAACCTACGTCACAGAAATATTTTCTACTTTTCAGTGCATTTGAATGAAAGCTTGTATTTGAAAAAGTTTTTTATTGATTATGTTCAAGTAGTTTTTTCAAAAAATTTCACATTGTTTTCTGTTACTCATCCTTTTCTGTTCCTGTAGAGATCACTAGAATTGTTTCGTGTGTGATATTCTCCTGTTTCTATTACAATTTAATTCTGTTCAAACATATAATTTTCAGAATTGTATGTGTCAAATTTTACGACAGCGGCCTACTCGATTCTTTTTTTCGTATTTTGCAACAAATCTCGCAAATTTTACAAGTAGACCCAATAAACCCCAGTTCGGCAAAAAGCTCTAAAAGTATGCCATGCAATGAAGTGATAAAGTATAGGGTGTTGAATTTGAAAAAGTCGAGTCATTGCCATTTGTAATTTGTCATTTTCCAAAAATCGTAGTAGGCGATGGATCATCGACTCCTGCACCTCAAAGAATGCGCCAAAGCCCAAGGAATCGACTGGAAAGAGTTGGTTGAGTTATGTTGAATGGTTCTGAAGTTATGCATTTTTCTGTGGGTCCATGCATGCTATTTTTACACATGAATTGACATAAGTCAAACACTTTTGCAGATAAGTTTAAAAAAACCCGATGCGCTATATCGACAATTCAGTGGCGAATCCAAAAATGTAACAAAAACGGGAGTTGCCATTCAAAAAAACAGAACTCAGTTGTGTATCTTATTTCGGGACATCCTGTATATAAATAGGAATATTTTTAGAATGTGCCTCATTATCGGACCAATCGTTTAAAAAAAGCCCTTGCTTAAAAAACAACTCATGGAGCCTGTCTATAAAAGCACTGGAAGAAATTCAATGGCCATCTCCATCAAAGAGAAGTGTTATCCGTAGACACGTGTTTCGGGCTCTCGGCCCTCATCAGTACGGTGAAGAAGTGCAAGGATGAACAACACTCGGTAGATAACGACAAATCAACGGAGTCAACGAACAGAAGCGAGCCGCACATTTGTGGTTTCGGTTAGCAGGAAAGGGATATCAGTAATAGTAGCTCTAAAATCTATTGTATTGTATAAAATTCAATGTCTGCGTGCAGGAACGCCCTGAAAACTTATATTTCGTCGATATGTCGGAAGGAATTCACCTTAGAAATCTAATTTTCCAGCCGGATGACATGCAATGGGATCCTGGAAAATATCTACAAAGATGGAATATGTTATAGCACATCCGCAGTGGGTGTTGTAGCACAGAACAGCTGCCTTTGGATGTATGTATTCTGAATTCAGCGTACTCGGGAAAACTGTACAGGCTATTCTGTCTTGCTATAGGAATTAAAATATAGTGAGGCATCTGGTCGAAAGATGAAATTATCTCTTGTCTCGTATTAGGCCAATCTTTAGAGATTTTTTCTTGACAAAATTAGTACCAGGAAACCGACTGTGCTATCATACGGAATACGATCCGTAGTTATATCCTGTTTATGTTTCGTACACGCAACTATCATTGCTCAATATTTGAGATAATTTTTTTTCGTTTTCCGCTTGTAACGTGGAAACTAATGAAGCAATATCAATGCTCTCAATGGACGAATTTTAATGCGAAAAAAATTAGCACTAGCATGACTCGATTGCATTATTAGTAACGGAGAAAAACCTAAAACACCGGATTAACTAGGATAATTAACTTTTTGATAAACACATGAATTTCACAAGTAAGCGTGGACTTTTCATTCTATGAAGGTATCTTGATTTTGGCTAGTGAATTCCGAACCGTCACAGAGGGTCCCATGACTCTTCGGAAGAAAATATCCCCCATATTTAGGATTTTCCAATACTCTCAGTAGATTATAATTTCATGGGAAAATTTTTGAGAAAATTATATATATATAAAAAATAAATGTAAAAGTAATAATAAAAATATTTGACTTGCTAGTTACTAGATACATTACAATCACAAGTTGAAAAAATATATATACAATGTGGATAAAGGTAGTTCAGAGAAGATGCGAATCAATTTATACATATACGAGTCATTTTACTATGAAGGTAATCTGAGTTCTGGCGATAAGATAGTCGTATTGTCTGCCAAAATAGTGAACATCTCTTAATTTCCCCAAAAGCTGAGAGGTTCTTTTCCTCAGATAGGATTCGAACCAATTGATGCTTCTTCCTCTGAAGCTGTAGAGATAAAGCTTACGTAACAGTCAAAAGCATTAGATATGTCGCAAAACACTGCAGCGCTCACTTACTTCAGACTAGAATAGAGATTTTTCAGAAAACGAAAGAGATTGCATCTCCCGTACTTGTATTGGTTTGAAAGCTAAATTAAGTAATTGTATGTAATTTACAGTACTTCATAAAAGCTTATCCGCTTCATCATGAGATTTTTATCATGAGCAAACGTCCTTTGTAATTGTGGATCCATCATGTATGTCGAATTTCTCAAAATATTTTCCTTGTTGAAATTACTAGCACATACATATTTATCTATTCCGATATCATCACTTATTGAAAATTTTCCAGTCTATTGTATATTCATAATTAACAATCAACTTTTATTCCAAAATAAATGTGGACCAATAATGATAAACAATGGAATACAAATAGTGATTGTCAATGAGGTCATCGATTGCAGTGATCACCATAAAAATATTCATAATATGTAAATGTTTCAATCAAAGGAATCTCGGAATCAATGTTTTGACTGATTATGACAATATAGTCTCCTAATATATTCAATTCCACCCAAAAACATAATTATTTTATTGATCTTGCAAATACGAGAATTCATTCTACATTCTAATTTTAATTAATTGCGAAAAGCATAAAAGCCATGAGATCGGATTTCTACTTATAATGAATTCTAGGTCAAAATTTTAATCAAGTTTTTCTGATCATTTGCTGTTTCCAGAATAAGGAGAAAAAATTGGCTACCCTCAAAATAGAATAACAAGTGCCACACAAGACAACATAGAAGTAAATTTTTCACCTGATAATACTGTAAATTGAAAAGTGGGGGATTATCCAACACTTGACATAATCTTACGGAAAATTTTGGTATTCCTTTTATTCATCAATCTGTCCAAATTTATTTTGAAAAAGAAGAATTTGAAACAGTTTTTGTGGAGTAGAGATATTCATGCATTCATTTGCTGAAAATTATACAAAACATGTGAGTTCTTCCCTGAGTCACGTCTGAATATTTTGAACAGATAAAATAATATAAAATTCAACTTCTTAAGCAAAGCGGGATTGTTCAAATTAATTGTTGATATGGCTTCCGTCGAGTTGAGTCTTGCCGCTTGCCTACGTATTTTTCCCCATGAACACGAATTCGAAGTCAAAACGCGTCGTTCACAAATACTTCCGGAGGATCAAAGATTGTGAGGAAATATATACCTTCTACCCGAAGTTAGTTACAACCTATCAATTATAGATAGATAGATAGATAGATAAATGATATTCTTTATATTTTTCAACAAACTATATTTGGTAAAAACAATATTCAAAATTAGACAACTATGTCATTAAAATATGCCACATCAGCCTTTTTTTTGTGGATCGCATATATGGTGATTGTGAACATTTTTCGTAGATAGGGCGATTCTCAACAATGGTCAAGAAAAGCCCATTTTCCGCCTTTTTTAGCAATAAGAAACGTTCATAACACATCTTAATTATAATTTATGGAATTTGTTAGGCCATTTCCACTATCCACATACATTTTGAACAAGCACCGACTTTGAATTTGTGTTCATGGAACAAAAATATATAAGTACCAACTCGGTGGAGCCGTATCAATAGAAAATTAACCATACAAAGTTGGTACGCATTACAATTGTTCATAAATAGAATTATTTCGGAACATTTCTCGAAAATTCTATATAACACTGACAGTTTGGAAAATATGTTACATCGATCGATCAAGCTAAATATTTCACAATGAATTGATATAACCTTAAATGCGACAAAAGCACAATCACAGAACGGATCAGAGACACAAATCACAGAAACACCCAGTGTGGTCTGTTATTGAATTTTACTGAATTATGACAAGAAACGACGTCGGCGCCATCTGAAACTCTAGATAACTCCCTTTATCAAATGGGCTTGTGTCCCCCAGTTTGTCCCAATATTTTACAGGTATAAGTTAATACACCATGGTTTTTAGACATCTCAGTAAGGGCAGTCCAACTTGAGTCATCGTCCGGACAACATATCCTGCTATGGAATGATATTTAGGTAAGGTGACTTGAATCATTTTTAATTCATTTTACTGAAACTGAAATATTATACACAAATTGAATATCGATTATGACAGCTGACATTGTGGAAGTAGTTCAAACGGAGAGGTCGGCTGAAGCTGTATTTTTACGGCGAGTTTTTCGATAGGCATATTTTAAGAGAGATTCTTTATCGTTGATTTAGGTAAATCATGTGATTGGTATAACTAAATTGTTTTACAGGTGATAGTTGTTTATTTGCTACTTGCATATTGATTTTATTAATGTTCTATGGCCAATTCTTCTTTTAGATATTAATATGAAATGGTATATTCAATGAATTGCACAGGTTATTGTTCGCACATATGATACGTGTATATTGTTTTACTGACGTTATGTTATTTATTCTGTCTCAACGTCCGTAAGAGCTGTTTACACCACACAACAGCTCCGGCATAACGTCCGTAGAGCTGTTACACCCACAATAGCTCCGGCACCTAGTGTTTACACCACACAATAGTTCCGGCATAACGTCCGTAAGAGCTGTTTACACCACACAAAATTGGAAAAATCTCACTACGACCAGTACCCCTGGTGGGCGAAATAAAATGAAGGGTGAAGAGAAAATTCGATGAACGTCAGTAAATGAAGACATTATATACACTGTAAAATAGTTGGCGAAATAGGAAGTTAGAAAATTTTTTTGCGAAAGAAGAAGTCGGGAATTTGTAGGTACTAGTCTACGATTTCTAATATGTTTTTCTTTCACAGGCACTGGAAGAAAGGGTCTAGGGAAGATGGAAGAAGAAGGTCCTGCGCAAGTACTGATCGTCAATATAGTTCCGTAGTAAATCAAATTCCAATACCATATAAGAATTACTTAATCATTATTTTCCTCAAACACATAAGACAAATTCGTAACATAAAATGTGAGAAAATATCAATTCAGTTTAGTTTATGGAGTCATCTTCTTTTGATCTAGAACATCGAGTAAAATAGGGGTTTGATGATTCCACCCTATCAGCAGGCATTGTCACTGCAAAACTACTTGATTTCCGGCAGGGTACAGATACTAGAGTACTATTTATGCACGTGGTCGGGAGTAAATTCTATAGGAATTTTGGTAAGATATCAGACCAATGAAATTTCAAATACCCCATGAATCCGCATATAGAATACATTAGTGAACCACAATGTATTATCTTGGAATTTAAGAATATTGTGAAGATAGGAAAATGGAGGTTGGAATGATGTCCTGATTTAAATCAGAAATACATAATTTAAGAATATATTTTGGTCTGTATTTTGAATTATATCCTGGTAAATAAAATCACCAAGATATAGTTGCCGTAATAATTCTAGCAAATGGTCAAACGTTGTGGGAAAATTAATCGCTAAATTGAGAAATGTCATGATGTGTATGTCTATATTGCTCAGCAAAGTCATGGATTCCGGCTTTACGCATATTCCCTATAAAAATAGGATGACTGTTGAAAGAGTGGCCGAGGATGGTAACGGGTTGTTCAGATATGTGTGCACGCAAAAAGATTCCGGCCTATCAGCAGGCCCTGTAGTCGTCGGCAACCCCTCAATTGGGTGGTGTGAGTGTACCATATGGTTCATTTCCTCAATTGGCAGAGACAGAGTTTTGAATAAAATACGTGATTTGTACAGATAAGATAACTTGGTGATTACTAGAAATAGACCACATAGATATATTCCGATATTCTGTTGCCAAGCTTTATGATGTAGTCAACATCTAACTATGTTGAATAACTAAACATTTAAACAAGATATCATTCCAACATAAGCTGAACTCCTAAAATGTATGTGTTATTGTTTTGTGAAATAATTGACTATGAAATTCAGTTCAAACCCAAGTTTGAAGATTTGTAACTCTTCCTTTTATCTATTTGTCTTCTAATTCTCTTCAGTTGAACAGAACTTTCTATCCTAAATAACCGAAAAAAATTACAAAACGTGGGATAAATGAGGGTCTATAGGTTCAGGGGTCTACCTCTATAAGGCTGTGTCTTATAAAAAAAGGCTATCTTCCGAGAGCAGATGGATTGCATATCCGCCATCAGATCCTGTTACCTGAGGAGTAAAGCTGGCTGTATAGACGAATACACAAAAAAAAAGAATGATAAAAAAAAGGTGGAAAAAAAAATTTAAATTAACCAGAAATTTTATCATCTATATAAGGCCGGGGTGCGTTCGGTTACAAAGTCTACGATAAAAATAAAGCTATTTTGACTATTATAATACATGGTTATTTGCAAGTGAAAAACTCGATGAGGCAGTCGAAAAGTTTTTCGAAAAATCCCCTCATGTTATTGTTAATAAGAGGAAGCTGATTTTGACCTATTTCTATCCCATCCCATGAAACGAAATATTTCAATATTTGTACTTGACAACTATCATTTTAAGTCAAGTATAAAGTGCATACACTTCATTGAAAAAGTACCATTTAAATAGAATAATGGCGTACTGTAACATATGTAACACGAGGAGTCATGGTTTTTACAGTATTTTCAAGTACTTATATTTATCATGAGACTGAAATATTTATTATAAGGTTTGGTTTCTAATATTTGTTTCCTCGCAAAATCGAAAGTGTAAACTAACCTTATAAAGTAGCTGATATGAATTAATTTAATAAAATATATTAATTGGATACCCCCGGTCAGCAAACTTCTTCCCAAAATCTCAGTTTAAACTACCACCATGAGGAGACTGATTATATGTTATATGCAAACATATCCTACCGTTTCAATGAAATACATTTACCAGAAACCCTCGGTCAACAAAGTTTCTCGAAAAATAGCAGGATAAACTACCCTTACGATGGGACAGATTTGAATTTTTTTTATGGTGACACAGAAAATATGTTTTGTGCAATCTACATTTCAGCGTTCTAATGGAATATCTTAGCTCAAAATCCCTGTAAGCAGAGTTCTTAGAAAAATCACAAGTACAAACTGCCCCTTAATGATGATGGATTGAAATGTTGAATATGATGGCACAAAGGCTTTCCTTCATAGATGTTAATTTTACATAATGATCTTGATAATCGCATAACAAGTTATAAACGCTTACTACATGACAAGAAATGGAAAGTTCCGATTACAACCTGTATTAATGCAATTTGCTATCGTAGTCGCGTAGTATCAATTTAATATATCTTAGGTCTAACATACCAAAATTTCAGCAAATTCTATCGATGCCTAGAAACCCCCTTATACAGGGTATTAGTGAATGAGTGCAACAAACTTCAGATGGTGAAAAAATAATGACAGTTTGCTTTATAACTTTTGTCCGCAAATGCTTTGTTTTCCGAGATACGACGTGTTGAAGTTTCTCTTAAAAACTGACTATTTATTTATTGCTCTAAAACCGGTTGGTTGAGATATACGAATGAAATTTGGTGAGTTTCAAGAGGGAGTTATTGCGCATTTTTTGACATACAATTGAACATTTTTTGTTCATTATTGGCGCGCATACGGGTAATGATCTCAATTTTTTTAAAGAAAAAAAATGGTACGCCACTGAGATTATTCTACTTCCTTGTTCAATTTGTGACAAAAAATATCTCCTGCCTTTTTGTCGTATGGGGCGCCATTTTTATGCGAAAAAATTAAACATCTTAACGCGTATTCTTCATTTCTTTAATACATCATCAAGAACTATCTAATACAATAACTTTAAACCAGAACAATAACAGAAAATAACGCTAATAAATAAATAGGCGCATAGCTACAACAAATGTTCAAAATGACCTTTCTCAGAGGTGATACAAGATTCAACTCTTCGCCTCAGTGATTGTCGTATTCGCGCAAATATTCCTGGTGTATTTCTTATTGTCTCACAGCCGGCTATAATTCGATTCCTCAGGT
Organism: Gonioctena quinquepunctata; assembly: GCA_018342105.1. NCBI lineage: Eukaryota > Metazoa > Arthropoda > Insecta > Coleoptera > Chrysomelidae > Gonioctena > Gonioctena quinquepunctata. The sequence continues at coordinate 173,986 of JAFIRS010002696.1, read as the reverse complement.
CTTCAACATTCTAGACGGGAGTGGAATGAACTAATGACTTAAAAAAAACCCAAATGCAAAAATCTAGAGGATTTAAATCCGGAGATCGAGCAGGCCAATGTTCCGTACCTCCCCTACCTATCCAACGATTTGGATATACTGTATCTAAGTGATTACGTACAATTATGCTGAAATGGACTGGTTCACCATCATGCTTGAACCAGAAGTGTTGTCTTAGCTGTAGAGGATTTAAGGTAAGAGTCGCCTGTTAGTCGTTGTGGGAGGAAATATGGACCGATTTAATGATGATCAAGTACCCCAAGCCATACATTTACTGAAAACTGATGCTGAAAATGAGCTTCAAAGATTACTTGTGGATTTTCCTCAGCCCAGAGGTGATTGTTATGGAAATTTCGTATACACTGTCGTCCAAAATTAGCCTCGTCAATAAACAAAACCACATTTAAAAAATTAGGAATTTGAGCGATTTGATGAAGAATCCAATGGCAAAAAAACTAGGCGCGGAAAAAAGTCTCTAGGTAGTAGAGCTTGCACACGTTGAATACGAAACGGATACATTTGCTGTTCTTTAAGAATTTCGAATACAGTAAAGTTGCTTACATCCAGTATGTTGGCAATTTTTCGAGTACTTGTTTCAGGTGACACCGCAATTAATTAGAGAACTGCTTCTTCTAGTTGTACAGTTCGTACTTCTCGAGGGCGCCCGCAGTCAGCCGTTTGTTTCTTAAATGTACCATTTTCGCGCAAACGTTGGTGAAGACGAGCAAATATTGTGTGATGGAGTACCCTATGTCCTGGATACAATTCAGGATACATTCGTCGAGCTTGCCGACCCTTTCCATTACTTTGACCATAGACAATTCCACATTTGTATAATTTTCCATTCTTTTCGATAAAAGAAAAATTAATTACTTATTATCATTAATGTTATACCAAACTAAAAGCTTAAAAATGAAGAAACGCTAATTTGACATTTCATTGAAATATTTGTATTTAACAGAATGTTGACAGTAGCCTACTAGCATCGCTACTAGATAAAGTATTAAAGTAATGACAATTACGCGTTAAGATGTTTTATTTTTTTGCATAAAAACGGGCCCCATACAAAAAAAAGGCAATCAGGATTTTTTCTCACAAATCAAATGAGGAATTGAAAAATGATTTTTTATTTGAAATATATCAGTGGCGTAACATTTTTTTGATGATGATCATAAATGATGATGATCATAAAATTCTTAATTGCATGTCAAAAAATGCGCGATAACTACTTCTCAGAACTCACCAAATTTCGGAAAGGGAAACATTCTCAATTGAATATTGATAGAAAGATTTTAATCGTGGATTTTTCAATTCACAGAAAAATATTTCTATCAATATTCAATTGAGAATGTTTCCCTTTTCAACATGAATACCCCACAAGAGGTTATCTTGACCATGGAAGATAGTGACTAAAGTTTATCTTTCAGTCGCAGATGATTCCACATCTGATTTTATGAACATCCTGTTTATATTTTCAACAAATCAATCACCAAATTTCATTTGCATATCTCGACCGGTTTCAGAGCAATAAATAAATAGTCAGTTTTTAAGAAAAACTTTGACACCCCGTATCTCGGAAAACGAAGCATTTGCAGACAAAAGTTATATAGCAAACTGTCATTATTTTTCCATGCAGAATCACACCCTGAAGTTTGTCGCACTTATTCACTAACACCCTATATATGTGCCTAGTTCTTTAGTACTAAGGATTGCAGATATTTTAAAGCTACCCAATCCTAAAAAGGAATCACACAGCGACGTTATTTGCTGATAATGATGGAAATATCACAAATTCAAACAGATATGTGGCTGGAAGTCTACCAATATCGCTAAAGGACATACACTTACAAACAAAATTGAAATTTCCAAGAGCATTCAAAAATAATTATTATATGAAAACAATCAATATGAATCGCACACTGTACCTTCATGTTCTTACTTCAACAACAAGCATTCAAATTCACCGAACATTTCAAACAAATTGAATCCCTTTAATATTAGCAATTGTTCAAATTTCAATATGATTTTGAAAAGGGAAACATTCTCAATTGAATAGAAGGATTTTTCAGAAAATTAGAAATTCCACGACAATAGTCACAAGTTTATCTTTCAGTCGCAGATGATTCCACATCTGATTTTAAAAATATCCTGTTCATAATTTCGAACAAATCAGTTCCTAATTTGTTCTGCAAATGAACATTATCAAGAAACATGCTTTATTGATTTGTTATTCCACATGATTTCCAAAAAAATAGCGTACGCAACACACCCGGAAACTCTTTTCCGGTCTTGTTACGTAAATTACTATTATAGTAAGCTCGTTATGAAATATTTTGTTGGGTTGGTAATTTGAAAAACCTCCGCCCGACAATCCAGAAATAACATATCAGCTAAATGTGTAAACATAATCTGTTTTCACTGCAAGCAGACTATATTCTAAAGTAATCCGATCGATAAATGTGGGGGAATCAACCAACTAGATTGAACTAATGTAATCAAGGAATTATGGTCGATTGTTTGTGTAATTGTACGAACAGATTACTAATATAATTCCACAAAATCCCATTTGGAGATTGCCCTGAACTACTGAAATCCTATAATTATGGATTATAACGGCTCAGAACATGGAAGTCATCCCTAATGAGTTTTTTTAATGACATCATTTCAAGTTTATCCGTTAATGATGGTTAAAGTTATCAAATGGATGGATTTTTCTGGAAATGAAACGGTGTATCAAGTTCCGTGAAGATTGGGGCATTTTTACGATATGAAGGGCAATTCAATAAGTGAATATCAGATGATAAGTTTGCACAACAGACATGTAGCAAATGTAATCTTGAAGAGGATTGGATTAAAAAATGAAGTCTGTTCGTCTGACTGTCAACCATTCTATTAATTTCATCTGCTAATGCCGGAATATGCATATCATCATAGATATATTCATTCCTGGCATACCATGAGGCATTCATTGAATATACTTTTCGGTTCTTCATTTAGCAAAAAATGTATGTTAGAGTATTTGGCATGCCATTCAACCACACCGTTTTGTAGAAAAGGATCTCATTATAGTATATTCAATCTTAGACGAATGAGGATAAAACATAATAGGATTGGCGCTGTGATCGAAAACGCCCACCATAGGTGGAGATTTATTATTTTAATTTAAATGTAACTTTGCCTATTTTTGTGTAAAAATAAATTTCAATAAAATATATGGAAAAGGAGATTATTAAAGGACTCCCTGGCTCCCTGGCTGGTTTTGAGAGAAACTGGAATTTTGAACAAATAAGGACTCTCCAATTAATTTTAGTACGACTACTAGATAGACTCATCATTCGAGGGAATGTCTGGGTCGTTTGAAACGGGAGAGGTCGTCGATATCATAATCAATCACAACCCTAACAAGAGAATATTCATGAGCTTCCGCATACTCGAATATCCTCTGATTGTGACTCCTAATCTCATTTTTGACGGAAATTATATCTAGATTATACCTAGATTACATTTCCCATGTGTCTACATGGTTGGACAAAAAACATTGATTCATGGAAGATACTGCATAAACGCATGCGCTTGAAGCTGCTTCGACTTCTTGAGTGTATAATCAAACTGGATATTTTGTAGGCCTATTGAGAGTATATTTATTTTAAGATTGGATCTCATTTTTTTGAATTAGTAAGTAATCAAACCACTGCAGTGGGTCAATATCCACTTGCAAAATTTGATGCACACATACATATATACATACAACAGTGTGTTAGGTCTTAGGTTGCGAAATAAATGAATTTTCCACTTTGCAGTCGCCATATACAATTCTCCATTGTGATCTCAATTGTGACCAATGAATTTGTATTCAATTATTCTAAAAACCTACTTATACAAATTCTGAATGATATATATCCGTTGCTTAATTTTTTGCTAGGTTCCTTTTTTGCAACACTGTATCGTCTCGATTCTGAAACTAACTATATATTCACAAGTATGTTTAGCACACCCTTTTACTCTTTACTCTAACGCACCTTCCACAAAGGAAAATTATGTTTCTGACCGAAAAAAGTCGCTTTGAATGATCAAACCGACGCAATAATGCTATATGCTTAATATCATATGTGATTTGACAATGAATTCCCTGTACCACAGTCATGATGAATCATTTTCTGATTTATTGAAGAAATATCACCATCTATGACGAAGTAGTGTAACTAATGTTTGTCGTTGGAATTCCGAATGACAATTCGGATTGATTCTGATATTGTCAGTTTCTGATAATGTACTGTTCTTATAATGTGCAGTTCAGATAATGTATGGTTCTGATAATGTCTGGTTTTGGAAATGATCGATTCTGCTGATGTCCGGTTCTGATTGTGTTAATTCTGATGAAGTTCAGTTCTGACAGAAGTTCGATCTGATAATATCCGGTTCTGATAATGATTGTTTCTGATGATGTCCGGTTCTGATTGTGATAATTCTGATAAAGTTCAGTTCTGATAAAAGTACGTTCTGATAATGTCCGTTTCTGACAATGTTATTTTCTGATGATGTCCAGTTCTGATACAAATTCATTCTGATGAAGTTCTTTCTGCTGTTGTTAATTCGGATGAAATGCGTTTCTGACGTTTTCCGATTCTGCTCCTGTTATGTTTTGACCTTGTTACTTTCTGACCGTGTTATGTTTTGACATTGTTCATTCTGATACGATACGGCCTACCATCCAGTTAACTGAATGTAAGGATTCTTGAAATGCAAGTATTCCATTACTGGTAATTTGACTCCTGAGTCGGGGTACTTGATTTCTGAAATTCATAATCTGTGCGTAATGGTCGGAGAGGCAGGAATCAATTACACTAGTTTGATAGTACGATTCATCTAAGCTTGTTAGAATATAATCAATGCAACTGATGTGGAATCAATTTATTTTGTTTCTTATTGAAGCAAATTTCTTACATTGGGAATTTTCCACAATTCCAACGTAAATGTCTTCCAAATCCAAAGCCATACCGCAGTTTCACATTCAAGAATGAATCATGAAACAGTTGCTGATTGCTACTAAAGTCCGTTGAAATGGTTTTTTAGCCGTGAAACCGAGGTATGGCTTCATATTTAGAATATCTTTCCGTTGAGTGGAAACCCCTTTTCTATGAATTGTGTAAACTTCCCAATGTAAGTGAAACATTTTCTTGACTTGAAAAACAAAATGTGATCCTTTTGCAAGCCAACTCATTCATAATTTCCACATCTGAGAAACCTTTTTCTGAATTCAAATTTTATTTGTCACAGAAAATCGAATTATAGAAATAATTTTTCTTAAATCAATGAGAATTGATTGGACTACTTTTTCTTAGTTTCAAATATGAGAATATTATATTTTCCTTTTTGCACTAATTGCTACTCATATTCATATAGATCACTGATTTAGAATGAGTTCGGGTTCTTCGAAAAATGGCTTCAACAAACACTCCGCAGTCACTTTTTCGCCTGAAGAAAACTAGGTTTTTTCTTCGTCAATGTATAATTTTTTCTTCTTCGTCATAATTGTCATTTTTGAAAATAAAAAAATAGTTTTCCGAACTTACATCTTTGATAATGTACGAGATATCATCTGAAAATCATATCAAAATGGCAAGCAAAAGACATTAACTTCTACTGTTAACAAATAATAATTATTTGAATTAATCTAAGCAAGTATTCTGACTTTTTGTTTAATATTGATCTCCAAACCTTTTCTAGAAGGTCGAGTTTACCAGCTTTCTTTTTTACACAAAATTTATGGTTTTAGAGGAAACCTTCTACTGTGGTTCAAATCTTACTTATCAGGTCGTGTGCAAAAGGTTACATACAATGGTGAAACATCTGCTGAACAGGAAATAAAATACTGGGTACCACAGGGGACTGTTCTCGGTTCTCTTTTGTTTTTACTATATATAAACGATTAAGCCGATTAACCCATTATTGGGAAATTTACTGTCTTTGCAGACGATACATCCATACCATGGCACAATAACAGCACGGTCACGTTACAAAATAATTCAGAAAATAATCTGGAAAAAGTCAAACAGTGGTTCTGCGCAAACCTGTTAACATTCAATGTTCCTCAAACGATTATTTTAACATTCAAATGTATAGTAGATTATGTCTCGTACAATGAACAAATAATTGAGCCCAAAGGTGAGATTAAAACTTTTAGGGCTACATATTGACAATAAATTGAGATTTGAAGACCACATCAGCAAACTATGCAGGAAATTATCCTCAAGTTGCTATTCCATAAGGACAATATCATCCAACATGGATTCTCTATCAGGAAGAAACGCATATTTTGCGCTTTGTTAGTCTCACTTGCGCTATGGAATTTGTTTCTGGGGTGCAAGTTCTCAAACCTCAACCAACTCAGATTTATGCTCCAAAAAAGGGCGCTGAGATATATATGTCAAGCAAAAATAAGTGATTTCTGTAGACCTATTTTTTTATCACAACAAATCTCACCCCTTGCCTGCCTCTTTATTTTAGAATCAGTTTGTCTGATTCATAAGAACTACAAGGAGAACATTATGCCTCATCAATCGCACTACGAAACCAGACTCATATATAACATCAGTCTTCCTATTCCCTCAACTTCTCAAATCAAATCCTCCATATTTTATAATGGGAAGAAACTGTTCAACCATCTTCCTCTTCCCATCAGGAAAATGAATAATAATTACAAATTTCGTAAAGAGGTTAAAAAACTCCTTTGTCTATGAGTCTATTACAATGCAGATGAATTCATCATTGACAATTTCACAACTTACAATAAAAATTCCTAAGGGGATAGTTACATTATGGATGCTCAAATATACTTTTAGCTTTTAAATACATACATATATATTTTCTGATGTTGTCTAAACTTTGTTACTGTATTCATATTTTTTATTCATTCAAACTTATACAATGTGCTGTTTTTTAAAAATGTCTATGTAGTAACTTTTATCTTAGGTTTAAGTAGCTTCGTCAACAAAATTAATGTTTTTATGACAATAAAGCATGTCTGATACTGATTCTGATTTAAATATAATATTTCAAACTCGTTAACAAAATCTACTGCTAGTTTGAACCTATGTGACCCGTTAAATGATAAATGATTAGTATTAAACACTTTCATTGGTTGTTGTACAAATTTATAGCAGATTTGCTTGAGCTAGAAACTTTATGTGGATGGTACTTTCGACTACTACACCATACATGGTTGCCTCTGCCCAGACACACACCACACCACTGTTCTACCAATAGATTATATTATCTATACCTCAAACTCGATAAATTATAATCTGTGGTGGTACGGCAATTTATGAGATAAGCGGTCAGCGAAGTTATCGACTGATTTTTACGCGGGAATAGTTTTCACTCAATTTGGTCTGCTATATTCTTTATACGGGTAATGATATGTATTTAATTTTCCGGTTTCCTTCATAATTCAACATTATATGTACGATTTTAAGCGAACCCTAGAGTTTAAGTCGAAAAATAATTATTCAACTGAGAGTGGATATACTTTATAAGATCTGAGAGTTTTGACCCACTAGAGCCGATGGAAGTTTTACCGTAGCTTTGAACTGGTGTCATACGTGACCAAATGCACCTTTTCACACAGAGCGTTTTTCTACCGTTCAAGTCATTTGCTCATTGTGATTTGAACTGCCATCTTTGACAGTTCATCAATATATTCGTCAACAGTTTCGGGAACATGAGTGAGATAGATGATGAAAGTATTATTTCAATTACTCGAATAAGAGAGACCTGCATTATGGGATGGAACCCTCGATATTTTTTGGGATCGAAACGCTATGAGAAACGCTCGGCATGAAGTTTGTCTTGGATGGCCAAGCGACTTCGATCAGTTTATGATTCATAAAAAATAAAAAACACGCTTTTGTAGCAATATGAACTACTTAGTTAAAAATAATAAAAATAAAGACATTGCCCAAAAAAACTTCAATGTTTAAAAAGCATGGGGTGCTTCATATCACAAATTTTTTTCGCTAGCTATTCGTAAAGGTATAATCCAATAAATAGTAACAAAATTCCTCCAGAATCTATCAAACATTAGAAAACAGCTGAAATTCTGGATTCAGGTAGTTTAATGTATAAACTTTCCATTGATCAATTCTTTGTCATGCCTTAAAAAAGAAAAAAATGGAAAATATTTGGAATATTTTTGTAGACAAATTAACGAGCTACAACTTTTTTACGAGAAATTTGTTCATATCTTCAATTCATCTGGAGTTGTAACTTAAAATATGAAAATTCGGAGAATTTTTGGTTTTTTCTATTTTTAGCGCCAGGGCATAGTAATTAATTGCTTAATGGATACTTCACAATTCCTCAATCTAGAATTTCAGCTGTTTTGAAATTTTTGTTAGGTCTCCATTGATTGGATCAGTAGTCATTATTGAAAATGAGTAGAGAGCACACCACGCTTTCTCCAAAAAAGTTAATTTTTTGGTCAATGACTTCATTCTCATTATTTGAAATTTATCGTTCATATTGCTACAAAAGCGTGTTTTTGTAGATTTTTAAAACTATTTTTTTATTCGCTAGAGAAGCGTTGATAAAACGGTTTCTTCAAAAGAAATTAGTCAACAAATGCAGATAAGTCACGAATCAGCAATAAAAATACTGAAAAAGCACTGATTCTTCATTTAAATATCAGTTGCATCAACATTTGTATACTGTCGGTGGCGATAAACGGGTAGTGTTTTGTGATTGACTGCTTGAAAATCATAGAGTTAATCCAAATTTTATCAACTTTATTCTATTTTCCGACGAATCACTATTTACAAATAATGGTATGTTCAATAAGCAAAATACTCGGTACTGGGCCCAACAACATGCAATGAGAGAGGGCAATGTTCAAGGAAGGTTTGGCGTCAATGTCTGGGCTGGTATCGTTGGAAAAAGAATAATTGGGCCAATATTGTTTCAAAGTCAGTTAACAGGGGTTAGGTACTAGGTTTTCATCAAAATGAAATCGAGGATCATCTTGATAATCTACCTTCAGCAGTTTTACGGCAAATTTACTTCCAACAAGATAGAGCACCTCCTCATAATACCAGAGAAGTTCTTAATTAGTTAATAGAGCATTTTAATAATCGAGTTATTGTAACCAATGGTCCAGTACAGTGACCTGTCCGCTCACCGGATCTCACTGTGCTCGATTTCTTTATATGGGGATATGTTAAAGAAAAGGTTTACTATGCAACAGCCCCAGCCACTCTTGAAATCTCAGAAGAAAGAATTCTACAGGCATTTAGAAGTATAACGCCTCAATTGTTACGGAACGTGTTGAGAGAAACAATTGAACGAGCTGAAATATGTCTTGTACGAGGAATGCACTTTGAAAATTTACTACAGTCAAAGTAAATACATTTTTATCCATGGCTCACTTGACAAAAGTAAATAAATTATTATCCAGTATTTTCTTTAGTTATATTTAATTCATTTTCTTATTTTTAATCCAATCGCAAATAAATTAGTATTGTTAGATTTGTAAAAAAAAACAGTTTTCAGAAAGTGGTTGTCAAAAAATGGTCGCCATTTGAAAAGTAATAGTTAGACACGAAAATGTAATTTTGCCAACTTGTCCTATTCCTATCTATCATACCAATCACTAAAACGTTTCGATTGTAATTTTCTGACATCACCTGAGGTCCTCAGATTAGTTTACGTCCGATCATGGACACCTAGATGCAATATCAAAAGTGACTCTAAAAGAATGAAAAAGGCGTAAAAACTCCGAAATATCACATTCTGATCCAGAATTGTCTCAGAAATAAAAAAAAATTACAATATGTGTTCCATTTAAAAATTCAAAACCGGAACCATTTCCGGTGGAACCAAAAATGACCGGAAAGTGAGAAATATGCGGAAATTCTCCTTTCCACATACCATTCACCTATACCAAATCTCATTTTGATATACTTAATATTCTAGAAGTTATGACTTGTCTAATAGATTTGTTGACACCCGGTATACAGTGCTTCTCAAAAGTCCCCTCCCCCCCTCTTATTTTTGGAACGATTATACATAAACAAGTGAAATTTGGAAACTGAATATTAAAGGTTGTAAACTTCCCTACTAGTGATGATAGATGACGAAATCATCAAAGATGACGTCACAAGGCCATTGTGACCAATAATTTTGAATGGAACCCTGGCAAGCGACACCTCTTTTAAAAGGTATCGAAAAAACCTATTCAATGATACTAATTTTGTTTGTGTTTATGGCAGTTTTGGCAACTCGCTTTTAAAAAACGCAAAGCTGTGATGGATTAAATCAGTTAATACTAAAATTCAAAATTCAAGCTCCGCCTCTGGATAGTTGTCAAATAAGCTGACGTTTTTGTTAGTCTCCCTAATTCGACGTTTTTGTAATTGTCCAAGTTTTTGTACATTTAATAATTTGTGTATTGTTGATCGAACGTTTAACTGTTTTAGCAGCTTTTGGTACTTTTAATATTTTTGTACATTTTAATAATTTGTTAAACTGTTGTGAGCCGAACGTTTAAGGGCTTCAAGAAGCGAAATGGCACGTGCTTTACGTGCTTTAGGTGATAAAGTAGCAGCGATCCTAATTCTTGGTGAAACTGGACAAAATATTCATGCAGCAGAACGCATTTTTAATGGGAGGTTTCTTGATCGCCCCGTTTCGAGTACTCATTTAAGGGAGCTTCTTCGTAAGTTTGGAACAACGGGTAGTATTAATGATGCGAAACGATCTGGCAGACCACAAATTTCTGATGAGAAAAAAATTGATATACTGGCAGAAGTAATAGTAAATCCTACTTCTTCAACAACTCACGTTGCTTCTACCTGTGAAGTCAGTCGGAGAACAGTACACAGGGTGTTGAAAAAAAAAACAAATTCCATCCATAGAAATTAAAAATGGTTCATCAACTCTCAGACGACAACCCAGACCGAAGACTAGAATTTTGTGAAAATATGGAAACTAGAATTAACCAACAGCCAGACTATGTCCAAACAATTTGTTTTAGTGTCGGAAGTACTTTCTATCTAAATGGAAATGTAAATACACAGAATGTGAGGTATTGGAGTGACGCAAATCCTCACCTGTTCCGTGAAACACATACCCAATTTCTCCAGAAGGTGAATGTTTGGGCAGGTATCCTGGGAAACCACATCGTTGGGCCTCTTTTTTTAAATACTAATTCAACTGGTGAGTTTTATCTGGAGCTGTTGCAAAACGCAATAGAACCGTTAATCCTTGACATTTTGAAAGATAATCCAGATGAATTCGGCAATTTGGAAATAACATTCCAACAGGATGGTGCTCCTCCACACTATTACGGTGCAGTAAGACGGTATTTGGACGAGGAGTATCGTGGTAAATGGATTGGACGACGACGTTCAACGGAATGACCAGCTCGATCACCGGACCTCACACCTTCGGATTTTTTTCTGTGGGGGTACCTCAAATCGAAGGTTTACGCCACTGAACCTGACAATATCGACGTTTCAAAACAACGTATTATTGCAGAATGTGAGGCTGTTTCCGCAGACCCATTTGCAAAAGTACGAGAAGAGTTTAAAAATATGATATTTCACTTCGAGCAATTTCTTTGAGTAGATACTGATTCTTAAATCTGAATGGAATTTAAATTTTTATGTTTACTAATGAGCCATTAGGACTGCCATAAACACAAACAGAATTAGTATCATTGAATAGGTTTTTTCTATACCTTTTAAAAGAGGTGTCGCTTGCCGTAGGGTTCCATTTAAAATTATTGGTCACAATGGCCTTGTGACGTCATCTTTGACGATTTCGTCATCTATCATCACTAGTAGGGAAGTTTACAACCTTTAATATTCAGTTTCCAAATTTCACTTATTTATGTATAATCGTTCCAAAAATAAGAGGGGGGGAGCGGACTTTTGAGAAGCACTGTATAGCGATTGCATCGTCCCTCAGAAGTCGATGGTCTCCCCACCTTGAGTCTAGGTTTGGTCTCGTAAAGTACTGCGTGATTGGAAGCAGCTGTTTTGTGGAAGGTGGAGAAAATGAGTACATCATAGCAGCTGCAAGTACTGCCGTGGATACCTCACAGTGCTGGAGGTTCAATTGGATGGCCCTCCAGTACCCTGAAGAGTTCTTCTTCGATCCTGTGGAAAGTTTTTTTTTGATCCTGTAGGACGCTCAGAATTGCATCCCCCCCAGTGCCATGAAAGAGACATTATTAACCAAGAAGGACAAGAGTTCTTTGGCTCAGTGGTCATTTGGTTCCACGAGTGAGTAAGGGAAGGGGGGTTGGTCCAGCCCTGTGGTACCCCGCATAAGGCTAAGGCTGATTACTAGAGCTGTTTTTCAGAGGCTCCATTGCGACAAAGTTTTTGAGACCCCGGTGCCATACATCCTTCGCCTCGACGCTCACACCTTGGATTTAGCCTTATTAGTCGAGTTGCGGCCACCCACGCGACCACATAAATGTCCACAGACCGCTTCATTCGTTGCGCAGCCGTGGCCCGGTCACCTAAAATCACGTGAAGGTGATGTTGGACTTTGAGGAGCGAAGCAGCTCTTGATGTTGTACTTGTTTTCGTCGCTTCTTATTCGAAAACTGAGTTGATTGTTGTTTTTATATCGCCTTTGTTCTTTCAATAGATCTCATTGCTGCTCCCAAGAGTTTTTTGAAGTATCCATTTTCTTATAGGTCCTCTCTGATGTGGTTTATTTCGGCATGTTGTGGCTCCTGATCATTGTATCTGTGCATCGCTCTTTCCACTAATGTTCGGACGATCTTCGTTGAACTGAGATGATTGGAGCTGTGGTTGGGAAACTAAGACGTGTGATTTTTTTCTAAAAACAGAAGTGCGGATGTCATTGTCTATTCTTCCAACATTCACATCGAGGAAATGCCTTTCCTCGATGTGAATGCCGAAAGAACAAATAATAAATGACATGCACCTCTGTTTTCAGAAAAAATACCCTCACAAGACGATTTCAGCTCCAATAATCTGAGTGTGGAAAAAATGATGCAGGCTAGGAGTCACTATATACCGAAATGAACCACATCGGAGAGGATCTATACCAAAATAGATACCCCGAAAAAGTTCACTTATCTACCTTCCATACTTCAGAGGTGTTCACAGGGAGATCGGAAGGTTCAGCATACATTACGAAGCTCCCTCATCAAAAGCAAACCTGATAATGGAACCGAATTAGGCAAAAACTGTATATATGGATGACCATGTGAATGTGAATATTCCTGCATTGAAGAGATAAAGAAACCATTATCCGTAGGATGGACAGAACACAAAAAAAATACTCACCAGGGGAAGACGTCAAAATTGGTGATCGTTGCCTAAGCCTGGTCGGATGCAAGCATTCTACATAGAGAAGAGCATGGGTTCAAACTGAAATAGGGGAGCCAATGACGCCTTCAGTCAACCAAGATTTGAGTTTAGGAATGTATAGAAACCATTCATTATTCGTTCTGGCGGACTGCAGAGGTATGAAACTTCACGCATCACTGCAGCGCGCGAAATTACATGCACAACTTCACCTGAAGATAATTGCAGGTATAATCTTTCAAAACGTCGTGAAAATTCTATAAGCCCATTTAGACGATGGACGTCTGAAATGAAAGAAATCAAGTAACCATGTCGTCTACAACTTTCAAACATACTGAGCAACATTTAGGCATAATTTGTGGTTGTAAGTTGGAGGTTAATGCCGCAGCTCCATTTTATTTCATTAAAATAATTTTAAAAAGGAAGTTTTTCTTAACAATTAAATTTGATTGATATTATTCTTATTCATGTCGTTTTGTTGGCAGTTCTAGTGCCAGCTCATATTCCGCTAACGATATTTTTTAACGAGCCGCAATGACGAGTAGAAAGTAAGAATGTAGAATACAAGTATATAACAAAAGAAACCATGATCAATGATTATGCACGTCCCGTGATACTCTCCATTATCGATCCGCGTGATGAATTAGATAAAAACAGATATCTTCCAGAGGTTTTTTCGAACGAAGTTTGTCGAGATGAATCGTTTAGATGAGATGAGATTTTTTATTGGTCAAACTATTACACCTTAGTGCTATGATAAGTCATTAATATAGTTACATACAATATAAGTGTAGGTACATTTGAAATATTACAGTTATAGTTATAGTAAGACAGTGAATGATTAGTATGAATTTTATACGATACGAGCACAAAATTTAAAAATATATAATAAAAACTGTAAATAATTAATATAAATTGTATACGATACGAGCACGAAATAAATAAATATACAATCAAAGATATAGAGGTGCATAGAGACAGAATATATTGACAATAATCATTCGGAAAGCTGAAGTCAGACGTACCATAGTAGGCATTCTCTGATAGGTTATTTTTCGATTCCTTTTGAAATTAGTGAGGGTTTTTATTTCTCATTGATTAAGGAAGTGAGTTGTAAAGTAATATGAATGAGACATATCTCTTTGTAATTTCTAGTCTTTGGTTTGGTGCTCAAATATTTTCTTTATTCCTAGTATTATAAGAATGGTTGTTTCCATTTGTTGTATACATTCGTCAGTTTTCTCGAATGTGTATTAAATTGCAGTACTTTACACATGACGGTAGATTTAATATATTGAACTTTACAAACCAATGCTTATAGCTCTCCATTTGAACTGCTCCAGCTAAGGCGTTTTTGAATTGTAAATATTCTCGGGATATGAATAGATGTGCTCCAGTTTATCAATCCATTAGCTAAAGAACTATGAAACATTGTATGATGAACGGTATGGGCAGCTTCATTACCAACTTTATTTTCCATTTGTATGATTGCATAGACCTTGCTTGATAGATTTTTCGCTAGTTTATCAATATGAGGTTTTCTAGTTAACTTTGAGTCAATGGTCATGCCAAAACACTTTACATTATGTGAGGGATTATGTGACAACGGTTCGAAACTGATTGGGTCTTGCTTCTATTCACACTTAGGCTATTCGCATCAAACCAGTCCGTAGCTTCCTGAATAACTTGCTTGCCTAATTTATTAGATTCTTCATCTGTGTTTCTCCCAATGGCGAAAGTGATGTCTTCGGCGAAAAGAATTGTAAATGTTATCATTGAATTTGGCAAGTCATTTATATATATCAGAAAAAGTGTTGGCCCAAGGACACTACCTTGTGGGACACCATTCAAGATCGATTGCATGCTCCTGAGATCTTTTTCGTATAATACGCATTTCTTTCTCTCGTTCAGATATGATGCGAGTAGATTGTGTGCCACACCTATAAAGCCATAGTATCTTAGTTTTTCCAATAAAATATCCTTAGAGACACAGTCGAACGCCTTGTTCAGATCCAGGAGTATGCCAAGTGTTGATTCTTTGTTTCCGAAGCCATCATTCATGTAATTGCTAATTCGAGCACTGCTTTTGACGCGTTTTCCCCTTTCCTGAATCCAAACTGTCTGTCTGTCAAGATGTTTGTGTGCTCTAAATAATTGGTAATTCTTATTGCTATTATTTTTTCTACAATTTTTGCAATTACTAGAAGTAGTGCAACTGGTCTGTAGTTGAGAGGAAATTGATATCGCAATTGTATAAAATGGGAATTATTTTCGCAACTTTTAGTTTGGATGGAAATACACCAGTTTAAAAAATCAAGTTGATAATACATGTAATCGGTTGCGATATCGCAGATAGATTTCCTTTATACATGACCACCGAGTGGTTGAGAATATCAAGCGATCCGGATTTTTATTGGGATTTTATGACTTCTTTCACCTCTGTACTATCAGTTAGACAGAAATGCATTGAGTTTTCAGCATTGCTTGGGACTTGTTGGAGAAAGATTGATTATTGGGTGCGCTTATTTGATTATTCATATCACTGGTTTAAAGAAATATTGGCTACTACGCAATTATTACTATCTATGTTTTTATTCATAAGTTTCCTAATAGTTTTTTGTTTATTGTTTCATTCATGATGTTTTCTACGAAGTGTGATTAAAAATGATAAATTCAATAATTTTTATATACAATTCGATTAAAAATAAAAATAAACGAATTTGAAATATTATGATCCATTCAGATGGTTCATTATGAATAATCTGTATAATAAAATCTGAGTGTTTGAGTGAGATGATAATAGGCGAGGACACGAGAAATTATTATCGCTTTAAATATGCTTTAAAATACATAACGCATATACAGTGAGGACGTAAAAAGTCCTTCCCCTCCCCCCCTTAACTTTTGAACGGCACAAGCTGTCGAGGTCGGGTAAAATTCAGGTAAAAAGGTACCACTTTTACCACTCTTTGGCATTAAAATGATTGTGGTCACGTGGTCTAGTGTCAAGAGAGCACCATAAACTTTTTTTTGTAAAGGGGGTCACGTGGCTCCTGGTTTTGAAGGCCTTCCGATTCTCTATCCAACACCGCTTCGTTTGTGAAAATCGGCCATGCCGTTTCAAACTGACAACCGTTTGAAATTTGCTTCAAATATTCTACAAATAAATTAAAAACCTAAATAACTTTCAATTGCAACATAATTTCAAGTAACAATTGCAACTATTTCAACAAGTGCTCGAAATGTTCACCGTTCACGTCTTAACAGAAAAAAAGTCGGTTGTGAAATTCATTCCGAACGTTATTGAATGTTTCCGGGGTAATACTGTAACACACATTTATTATTCGGTCCATAAGTTCCTGTAGTGACTGTGGCTGCGTGACGTATACCTTAGATTTCATGTACCCCCACAGAAAAAAGTCCATAAGTGTCATATCAGGTGACCTAGCTGGCCATTCAATGGGGTCACGTTGGCCTATCCACCGTCCCGGAAAATTCTCGTTAAGCCATTCTCGGACAGGTCTGTAGTATAGTGAAGGGGTGCACCATCTTGTTGAAAGGTAACATGGTAAATTCATTTGGGTTTGCCACAACTATTTCTTGAATACTGTGATGGATCTGATTTTGAAGCATATTTAAATACAGATTATTGTGACATTAAAAGGCAATGTTGCCAAGTTTCTTAAACTATAAATGTCAGAACTAGAACACTATTCGCAATGTCAAGCGACGATGACAGATTTGAAGGGTGTAAAAAAATACACATAAACCTTGTTATTTTTGATATTATGAATCTTTGTGGTCCATCAAAACGATTTCTGATAAAGAGAAAGCCAATCATTTATTCTTTTTATGGAGGCGTGGCCTAAGATTTGAAAATATGGCAACGTTGCAATATTGTTTGAAGCTGTCAACTGTGGGATTGGTTGATCGGGTGATTACGTCACAACATTTTGAAATGACGCTAAAAAAGTTTAGTTTCAGAAGAAAAAACAGAAAAATACCAAAAGAGTTTTTATAAGCTGTAGAATCCATTGAACATATTTTGAAAATTTCGTGTCTTCGCCCATTGTTTTGTATTGTTTAAGGACATACATAGTATGCACTTTGAAATAGTTTTTGTTCTCCAGGCATATTAACTTATATACACTATTTTTCCTTGAAGCATATTTTTCACGTCGACTTGCTCAGATGAGATGTCTGCAGTTGGCGTCAGGGACCAAAAATCCGTGCCTCTGACATGTGTTTGGTACGTGTAACGCACTAGCTCCTATGGTGAACAAGAAAGTCCTTTCGTTTGCAGCAAAGTGTATTGTCGCGTAAAATGAACATATTCAGTCCATATTGTTGAAAACGAAACTTGTTATATGAAATGTATACATGGCAAGCGCAATATAAATATTCGTACGTGAACGAATGAAACATGTCTCGTTGATATTTCTTATACTTTGAAGTACAGTATTGAATGAACAAATATGACAAATCAACATGGCCTTTTTGCAATTTTGATTTCATTCAAGCAGTCAGGTCTTTTTTCAATATAATTTATGTCAAGGCTTCAATAATTCCTGTTTTTTTTAAGTTATTCCTCATCTTCAACATTCTGGGAATAATAAAATATATCATAATAAAAAAACGTCACAAGAACCTAAAAATAAATATGACAAATAAACTTCCATCCATCCATATAGCACCTAAAACATTAATATTCACTTCATCGTCATGATTGAAATCCCCTCTTTGAAAGTAATCAGCCTTCTATTCAGGCTCCTTCACAGGGATCAAACATCATTTGGATATTTCAGTTACTAGATCTATCAACTTTGCTCACTCCCATTGTCTAATATAGTATGGTATCGAATTTTGCGAAAGTGTTGTTGATGCAAAAATATTTTTATTTCTCAAATGGATGAGATTTTTCAACCTGTGTGTTTAACTGACAAGAATCTTGACCCTGCGATCACATCTCACCAGAAAAAAGCATTTATATTTGAAGTCACTGTTGAGAACACCAAACAAAGAATGTAATTATATAATTTATTTTCAATCCGAAACTCACTAATTGCCCAGGAAGCCCCTTAGTCTAGTCGAGAACTGACTTTCCTGCGAAAAATCGTTTCAAGTATACTGAAAATATAAGCGATGGCTCATTTTTTTCGGGATGTCATTCAAATAAAGACTTTTTTTGATTTTTTTCTGCCGACTAATATTTGCTATTTTATTTAACAAAAAACAAAAAAATTAAAACGGTCTTAGTTTTTTGGCAATAGCTCAAAAACTAATAATAATAGAGAAAATAAAAAATCTGATTTTTGAAAACGAGAAAATTTACCATGAAAAAAGAACTCTAACTCACTCATTTATAATTTTAATTCAACGTTGAATATAGGGCTCCGCGCAGGCGTTACGGCAGGAGTACAGCACCTCTCGAGAGAGCAATGCACGTAAAATATTTTTTTATACTGTAAAATGGAAATATAAAAATAAAAACATAATAAAGTATCATCTGTACATTTGAAATTATGTTATTTCCTTGGAAAAAAGAATTCATTAAGTTTTGATAATTAAGTAGTTTTTTTGGAACCGCCGATTTTATTAAAAACCAAATAATTGTTCCATTTTTTGCTTCCTGGAGCACATTGCACATGTGTACTCAATAATTTTACGCTATAAAATTGTTTAAAAATTAATTATTCTGTAAATTTCTGAATTTAAAAAAATATGAGAAATTGTC
Organism: Gonioctena quinquepunctata; assembly: GCA_018342105.1. Classification (NCBI taxonomy): domain Eukaryota; kingdom Metazoa; phylum Arthropoda; class Insecta; order Coleoptera; family Chrysomelidae; genus Gonioctena; species Gonioctena quinquepunctata. The sequence continues at coordinate 154,873 of JAFIRS010002696.1, read as the reverse complement.
AATTGTAAAAAAATGTGTGTATTGATATTTCACATTATTATCAGTTTTTTATGCCTGATAAAGGCATTTTACAACGTTATTGAATTACGCTTTTGTTCATAAAATAATAGATAAGTTGAATATTTTTCAAAGAATTTGTTTCTGCATTAAGTTGTTAAGGGTACATTATGATTAAAAAAAATTGTTTGTACATAATAGTTTTTTTTATTATTTAAGATTTTTTTTTCTTTAAAATTTATTATTGGTTATTCTCTACCTAATAAGACATTGTTTTTCAATTAATAATTTAATTGTTCGTTTACTTAACAATTAGTTATAAACAAACTTTCATTGTCATTATATTTTTTAGAAAGGTACAAAATATAATAAAAACAACCATATACGACAAGCTGTTGAAAAAACTTGTCGTATATAGTTGTTTTTGTTACTTTTTGTGCCAATAACAAAATAACATTATTATTAAAAACAAATTCTTCATATATTGTTTAAATAATGAAAAAAAATACAAAAACTATAAAAAACAATATAAAAACTCTTGTTTTTTTCAATCATAATAATTCTTAGCAACCTAAAGCAGAAAAAAAAATATTCAACATATCCATTTGTTTATGAATATTTTATAAACAAATAACTTTTTTTGAGGAACGTTGTGAAATGGCAGTCATGAAACTGATTATAATGAGAAATATCAATAAAAAAAATCACAATGTTTGCTCGATTTCTCAAATATTATTAAGTTCAGAAATGTATAAGTAACAAAATAATGAACTTTCAACAATTTTATAGCGTGATATTATTGAGTATACATGTAAAATGTGCTCCAGGAAGCAAAACAATTATGGAGAAATTCTGTGTACAATTATTCGGTTTTCAATAAAATCGGCGGTTCCCAAAAAACTACTTAACTAACAATAGCCTTACATTATCGAAACTCAATAAAAATAAATTCCAACGAAATTGAATTTTTTCAAGTGTTTGGATGATATTATAATTTTTTTGAATTTTTAAATCAATATTTAATAGTATACAGAAATATTTTAGGTGCATTGCTCCCTTGAGAGGTGATGTACTCCTGCCGTATTGCTCACTTGGAGCCCTATATTCAGCGTTGAATTAAAATTATAAATAATTGTGATAGAGTTCCTGGAGTGAGAAATTTTTCAGGACAAACTTCCCCCTGTTCTAGAATCTGTCGTTTTTTTCTGTATGATCAATTGTTTTTGAGCTATTGCCAAAAAACTAGGGCCGTTTTAATATATTTGTTAAAAAAGGCTAATTTTATTGTCGCCAAAAAAAAAATCGAAACATACATCTTTCTCAAAACTCATTTCTCGACTAGACTATATATACAGACTAGCCTGAGGAAAAATACAAATACATATTATCCATTTACGCAAACTGAGAAAAATTGTTGAACTCGTGTACAAGTAGAAGACATAGAAAATCACGAGATAAAAACATTCGGTCCATAAAATCAGATGTGGAATAATCTGCGACTGAAAGATGAACTTCAACACGTCGTTGTTCAGATAACCTCTTGGAAGGTATTTATGTTGAATAAAATAACAATAAAAAACTTTTCAAAGACAAGCTTTCATTAAGCCGTGTACTGAAACGTATTAAATGAGTTCAAGTCATCGCTGAAATGATTTAATTATTTTTTGTTGAATTATTTGGTTTCAAAAAGCTTGTCGCGCGAAGTAGGTACCAATTAATTTGATTGAGCAGTGATTTGTTGGTAAGTGAAAACTTGTCAAAGTATTTGATTTTTACAAAGTATTCATAGAAGTAGGTACAAATTAATTTCATTGAAAAATGATTGGTTGGTAAGTAACAACTTGTCGAAGTATTAATTTTATTACAATTCGGCACGACAAGCTTTTTGAAACCAAATAATTCAACAAAAAATAATTAAATCATTGTCAGCGATGACATAAACTTATTTAATACGTTTCAGAACACGGCTTGCATAAAAGCTTGTCTTTAAAAAGTTTTTTTATTGGTTATTTAATTTTTTGCTTTTTAGTTAGTTCGCCTTAGGGTGGGTATTATAAAACTATTTCGACAGATAACTAGAAGTTAACTTGTGGATGACGTTACATGTTATATTTAACTTCAAAATGTAGCAGTTAACTTTATCGGGTGGAACGGGTGTCGGTTAAAGTTAACTTTGTAGAAAATGGTAGTTTTCGATCGTCGACAATTCTCCTGCTCCTGTCAATATTGCATGAGTCATATAACCTCAATTTTATTGTTTTGATTTTTCGTTTTCGCAAAATGTTAGCAAACGATATCCACGTTATTTTTGAGGAACTTTCAACCGATGATGAAGAATATGCTGTGAATATTGTTGAAGCCCATCGGCGACAAAGGATATTAAGGAATCGGTTAGACCGTTTCACCTTGTGGAACAAAACAGAATTTAAAAACCGATTTCGACCATCAAGAGAGTCTGTACGCTTGTTAATGGGGCACATTGAAGCAAATTTACAAAGACCAACTAATAGGTCAGCATTTCTAGTACCTATTTTGATTATTGTAGAATTATTAATATTTTTATTTTCCTCTATCGCCAGTAACACAAGTGTTGGTTATACTCAGATTTTATGCAACTGGTTCATTCTTGGTAGTTGCTGGAGATTTTAGGGGTATTCACAAGTCAACTGCTAGCAGTGTTATTAGAAAGATCACAGGGGAAATTGCATTGTTATTGTCGAATTGTTCGAATTAAAAATAAAACTAACAAAAACAGTTTTTTTATTTCATTTAAAACAAACAAGATGGTGTGAAAATGTGTCCCTATCACCTAGATAAACATATAGTCTTTTTCCATACTGTATGAATAATCTTCGGTATGTCGAATAATATCTCTTTTTTCTCTTCTCTTTTTTTTTCTTCTCAACTCTCTTTTTCACTTTTTTTCTTGGCCACACACACAATAGTCAACAGAATATTCACCAGGTAAACTAGAATTTCATTGAATGTCAACAATCACAAGAGATTCGACAAGTTTGAGTGTACAATGGCTAAAATCATATAAACATTAATGTTTCGAAAAGTAAACAATGTGTCATCACCTAGATATACATTTATAGCCACCCTTTTTCCATACTGTATGAATAATTTTCGGTATGTTGAATAATCTCTCTTTTTTCTCTTCCTTACTCTATTTCCTTTCCTCACAACTCTGAAGGTTCTCTTTTTCACTTTTATCTTGCCCACAGACGATACAGGAGGATTTTGGGAAGGGACTGGATTCTTCTTCAAGAGCCCATCGTCTGTCTAAAAACTCGCTCAATCCTAGATTAGTCTGCACCAGAACGTTACGTTAATTTTCTCATGGAAAATGATGAAAACTTATTCCAGTTCAACGGGATCGTTTTGCCAAGAGAAAAATTGTAGGTTACCTTTTTGCCTTCTTCTTCTTCTTTTTATTTAAAAAATGGTACCTCTATAAAACTGACATTTTGAAGCTCAAGTTAACTTGACTGATAAAATTAAAGTTAACTTCAAAACATATTTATAATACCGGCCCTAAATCTGTTCATTTCTAATAGAGCATCGTTATTACAAGGTCTGTAAGTTTTGAGCTGAAAGTAATCATGATCTCCGACCCCAAAAACTCCCACACACCAATTTTCAATAGAATCTGACAATGATCACACAACTCGTCCGCCATCTTGAAGTTATAGATTTTGACAAAAAATTCATAATTTCCGAACCTGAAAACCCCCACATACAAATTTTGAATAAAATATGACCATAATCAGAAAACTCGTCCTCCGTCATGGGGCCGCTATTATGAATTAATAAATTTTGAAAAATAATTCAGAATCTCCGACCCCGAAAAACCCCCATACCAATTTTGAATTGAATTGGAACATAATCACAAAACACGTCCTCCATTTTGGGGCCGTCATTTAAAATTTTTTAATTCCATAATCTCCGACCCCGAAAACCCCCCTATACCAATTTTGGATCCAATCGGACCATATTTACAAAACTCGTCCACCATCTTGGAGCCGCCATTTCAATTTATAGATTTTGACAGAAAATTCATAATCTTCGACCCACATACCAATTCTGAATCAAATCGGACCATGATTACAAATCTCGTCATGATACATTTTACCGGAATTTGAACACCTGCCAAATTTCAAATTAATCGGACGACTAGAAGGCGCTCAAAATTCACTTGGGAGATTTGACCCTAACGAACGAACGAGCTAACAAGTGAAACTAAATAAAAGCTTGTAAAAAGGCAACATTGTTAATTGAATATCAATTCTTCTGAGAACTGAAACCTAGCATAAAAATGGAACTATTCAGTTTTGTAATATCTTACGGAAAACAACTACTCCTTCGGCTAAAGACTAAAAGCTAAATCTGAAAGTGGAAATTTGCATTTTTCCACAAAGTTATGTGATTTTTTCATGCAGACTTGAATGGGAACTCATATAGATGAATAAGCTGAAGAAGAACGTTTTCCGCTAGGAAGTACTGACTACAAATCACTTGTATCATGATGCAAGAGTGGTCTCCAAACATTTTTCAGACGAAAAACCAGACTATGATTGGACATTCATAGGAAGACCGGAAGAATTGGAAAATACATTTCCCAGAAGCAATTACCTTTGCAATGATGGAAAAATGTTTCTGTCTGAGTTACATTTTGAAATCGGCGTTGTTTTTTTATTCGTTTGGAAATAAGAACAGGGTGTTCATAAAATCAAATGTTGAATCATCTGTGACTAAAAGGGTAAACTTCAGTCACAATCTTCCCACGTTCAAGATAATCTCTTGAAATGTATTCATTTTTATCGTTGATTTTTCAATTTTCAGAAAATATTTATTTCTAATAGTCCTCTGAAACATTGACACTCGATTTGATCAGGAGAAAAGATAGAGGTTCAGTATCTTGTGGCCTTCTATGGCTATCTGAAGGACTGATTGTAATCTGTATGGAGTGTGAGGTTTATAAAATAATAAAGAGAAACTAGCTATATCAATACTTTTGCTCATCAAATAAGTCTTGAATAGTTTTTGTGAAATAAAATAATTCACCGCATCGCTGGAATATTTACTGAGGATTTCCACTGATATGATACTAAAACAATTCTACTCCGAGTGAAATCAATCCAGAGCTCTAGATACCATAAAATTTCAACTTATCCACACAACAATGAATAAAATCTGAATCAGGTCATGCCATTTCGCGCAACGGAGATTGGATTATCGTAATGGGGTATTTGCTTTCAGTTCAACGAGTAAAGATGTGAATTTCAATATTTTTGCTATCCGAAAAGTTATAAATTCATCTATGAGAATCTCCAAAGTTTCTGTGCTTTATTTTCCCAAGCTTCGGAAGAAATATAATCCTTTGATACTCCAAATAAAGGGTAAAATGTTCCATTTTGCCGGCAAACTGGCGTTATTAGTTGGGTGCGAGCATCTAATAAGAAATTCCAGACGCTGCACAATCATAATTTATAAGGGTTTGAAATTATCGATGTTTCCCTTCGTTTACTATTCCATCGGGAAATTATCGCTTTCATTGGAATGCCGCCGTTGCACCAGAATTCCGGTGAAAATTGGACCCCCGAATATTCGGAAATAGGTCGCTCAATAATGAAATCTGTGAAGTTTTTTACTCTGACTTACGAAACATTTCACGACTAGCATTATCGATCCATTTTCGCCAGTTTCTGGAATCGGAAGTTTTATTGGAAATTTTTTGTGATGTATCAAAAATAATTTCCCCGAACCATCACTGAACGGAACACGGAAAGTTACTATCAACTTTCCTATTACCCGACTGGTCCAGAGGGAGTGTAATATTTTTTGGGGGTATGTGTGTATGTATATATATATAATATATAAATATATATATTGTTATGTTATGAAAAACCAGTTATATATTTTAAAAGGAAAAAAGGAAACAATTTCAAAAAAACCCATAAAAAAATAATTACTCAATAGCTAGTAGTTAAGAGATATTGTTTTTACATTTTTTTGAAATTCTATTTCCTTTATGAAGCCTCTTTATAATACTAATAGATCAAAATATCCAAATAATATAATACAATCAATGTCATACACTGTCATAATGATTATAACACATTATTGTTCAAAAGACAACAAAAAAAGTCTAGATTTACAAAATCATCCTGAATAAAATGTGATCAACAAAATTATAAGCTTGGAACATACAGTATATGAAATTGTATCTAACTAAAAATAGCCAATGGAAGAACAACAAACTTCTTGATGACAATAGCCAATCAGGAAACAGTATGGTCAGATGTAAGATTTGAAATTGTGAGAAAATAAGAACGGAAAAGTGTCAGAGACAATTATCACTGAATATTGTACACAGTTTATAAGAAAAGAAAAATATTTTTATTCATAAGTTTTGACAAACAGTGGAAATGTGACAACTAAAGTGCGCGAATTCAAAAATTCGAATGATAGGGAAAAAGGGGAGATGGTATCCAGGAGACGAAAAACAAAGCCACGGGAAGATTGAAAATAATTTGAAAAAGAATGCCACGTTTTTGTTTGGAGGAAAAAAAATTCAATAATTTCAACAATATAAGCAGCAAACGACATTACCTTTTTATGTACTCCACATAAAATACTCCAAAGCTGATTTCTGGATTTGTATGGTTCCTTCTTTGGTATTGGAAATCCCTGAGAGCAGTGGATTGAAAGGGGATCCAAATTCTGGGTGTGTATTGAACAGCGACAGTTCCAGCGTCAGGTATAAACTTTCCTAGTGCACATCACGAACTGAATAACCTCACTAATAACTCATATCACATCAGAAGAACTCTATTTCACTTTGATATTGAATTACTAAAGAACTTTCAACCTTCAAGGTAAAAGTGAGGTTGTGTATATTTATCATCCTTGACCGTTTCTCATGATTGTCCATGAAAATTTGTAGAATGACCATAGAATAAGTTATCTATCGTAGGCCAGGTTAATTTAAGTTTTCCTGAATAAAGGAAATAATTGCTTTTTGATACTTTGTCGTTTTGTTTTCCACAATTATCAGCAATCGTATTTATAAACATTGAATAGATTGAGATTTGACATCAAGCAGTAGCTCAATTGCCTGAACCGGCTATCTGAGACAAGAGGCGTACCAACTGAGTTTAGCTGTGGTAAGAAAAGTGATAACAATTGGCAGCAACGTGACGAGAGAACAGTGACGTTAGCTAGCAATTATTATTACATTGCAAAATATATAATACAGGGCGAAAATAATGTATCTCTCATATCAATTTGAACCCAAGAGGGACAAAAATCAACAACAACATATTATTTCTACAAATCACATTTCATAACAATTTGGCTCACAACTACGAACAGAAATTATTAGCGATCATCATTATATACAACAATTTATTTGAAATATCATTAGTTCATAACAATTGGCACCCAAAACGTGGGGCAAAATTCACTACAACTATTGCTTTTACAATTCATCATTTCATAACAATTTGGCGCCCAACGTGAGGCGGAACAGGCAAAAATGTATTTGATAAAATAATAATAATAAAATAAATAATTTCACAATTCACCTATCATAACAATTTGTCGCCCAACGCGGAGTGAAATTAACAACAATCATCAATATTACATAACAATATATATATATATATATATATATATATATATATATATATATATATATATATATATATATATTTACTGGGTGGACCACTCAAGACGATCCACCCGGGATAACTCTTGAACAAATGGTCGAAGGAAAAAATGCTGAAACATATCAAAGTTCATTTGTAGGGGGACGTTTTGTTAGATTGAATTCGTCATCTGTCATTGCTTTCCCCTCTCCTAGAGAGCCACCCTGATGATACCCATTTGGAAGGTATGGCCACCCCGATAATAACTGTGTATAGTTTTTGTATATTGCTTCAGACATGTGAACTTTCATCTGATTCGAACAACTACAAGTCATAAGAGTTGCTCAAAAGTTTTTTCAAAATTCCCTCGGGGAAATGTTTCTTGTGGAATTGTCTTCCAAATCATGAAGATCAACAAGAGATGATCTGTAAATAATATACTTCAAATGTCCCCAAAGAAGGGAACAAGATCAAGCGATCGAGCCGGCCATTATATCGGCCCTCTTCGACCAATCCATCGTTCCGGAAATGTTTGGTTCAGTCATTCTCTACGGGGACAGCAGAATGGGGCGGTGCACCATCTTGATGGAAGTCAGATGGTTGTTAATAGCATCTGCTTCGTGTCTCGGAGAGATTTCCTAGCATATTTAAGTAAACGACACCATCTAGATTTCCATCAATGATTATGGGCCCAATAATAGTATTTCCCAGAATGCCAGCCCACACCTTAATCTTCTAAGGAAGTTGGGTGAGTTCTTCTCGTTGAATATGCGGATTTTCATTGCTTCAATAACGAGAGTTCTACCTGTTAATGAAACTATTTAGGTAAAAGGAACACTCACAAACAAATGTGTTTCAGATCATTGCCTTGATTATTTTGCAAAATTCACTACGCTTCAAAGTCTCCTCATTCAGTTCCTGATGGAGTTGTAGCTCATAGGGATGGAACTCATGGAGTTTCAGCACCCGTTGAATTGAACTTCTTGGGATTCCTGTGGAATGGTTGAGTTGGCGAACTTATAATGTCGGATCAGTAGCTATCTGTTTCGAAATACCTATCTGATTCATTTCATTCGTAACTGGCCTATTGCAATGCCTTTTTTTGTTGTCAACCGATCTTGTTCACGAATTTTCTCACAATTTCCATACTCACTTAAAAAACGAATTTCTCTCTGGATGCCTGTCATTGAATTATCTCGCTGTTATCGGCACAATTATTATTTGAAGAAAAATTGGAAATGAACTCCACTTTCTTATCTTTTGTGCACACCATTCTCAACAAATATTACAATTCGCCGACCACACCCCAAAACCACATTACTAATGAAAAAACTTTTTGACAAAAAATTAAACCGACGAAATATGGAACTGAAAAGTTAATAATAAAATAAACATTCCTAGTCTCAATAACTAAGCTCCTTAACTAATGTAAGTAATTAATTTCGAGTCGGCGCCAAACAAACAAGCAAATTAATTAGATAAGGCGTAAAATGATGGCGTCGAGTTGCGCAGTGACATTCTGATAATTAAAAAAAAAAATTTAATGATCTTCGTTGATTGTTCGTTTGGCGCCGACTCAAAATTAGTTACTAACATCAGTTTAGGAGCTTAGTTATTGAGACTAAATAGGTTTATTTAATTTTTTTTTTTCCTTTTTTTTTTTAAAAATTTTTTTTCAATTTTTGTGCTGAAATCTACTAATTTTACCCATTTGTTTTTTGATACTTCAAAATTTTACTTTTCACCTCCCTTCAACTATTACCATTAAATAATATGATTATCTACTTTTAATATTTGTTGTAGTATAAATTATTTTCGTTATTCTTGTTAGTTCATTTCATTACTTTGTATATCATTCCATCCTCTCATAGAATATAATGATTGTGACGGATGTAGGAGAACAAAAATAATGACATTAGCCATCTGTCATTGTCAACTACATATGTGTGCAAATGTCACAAGTGAAAAATCAATTATTTCCTATTTTTCACCCGTAAGGGTGGATAATTCCATTCAAAATGCAATATGATCAACTTTGAGGTATACCCTACTAATAAAAAATAATCATCCAAATCGAAGAACCCAGTACAAAGCTATGCCTGATAGAATCGGTTAACGGACCAGAAGTCAGAGGGTGAGTGATCAATATCCTGCATTTTGCTACCCTTAGGGGTGATTTCATCTTTTAATCAAATGGACCACCTTCAAGTACACCCTATCCACTGAAGAAAAAATTATTAGATCGGACGTCTCAGTAAAAAGTTATGCGTGATCATACATAAAAAAAATAAAAAAAAAATACGCGTCGACTAGAGAACCTCCTCCGTTTTAGTTTCGTCGGTTAAAAATGGGATCTTACAACCAACAAAAGTTTGTACGCCATTTACTTCGATAACTTCCAAAACGAAGTTTCTAAATGGCAATCATAACACATGCGCAAAAACAAGTATCCTACAGTTTCTTATGTGTAAATAAAGTTTTTGTAGATAGGGTAGTTGGATTTCTTGTATGAATAATAGTTCAGGCGATTTTAACGATTTGCTTCTAGTTGTCGTTTTTTCGCCAAACGCACGGTTGTTCGACAAATGATTAGATATAGTTATGAGGTGATGGAAAAATGCTTGCCCGAATTGCAGTACTCTCCAAAATCCTAACGAAGAAAAAGGAGCATTCCTGGAACTTTCTATCAATTTTTTGAAAATGAATCAAGCAATATGCAAAAACGGTTTTCCGCACAGCTATTATCGGATGAGGTGTCACTCGACCTACTTTCTCATTTGAAATTCTTGAAGCGGTGGTGTTCTAGGGGAGAAAGGAGAAGCATTGACAGATGACAAATCCATCCTCAAGTATTTCAACATTTTTTCAAGAGTTATCCCGGGTGGATTGTCTTGAGTGGGTGACTCGCTATGTATATATAATATGTATGTCCATGTCTTTGACAGTATGTATTTGACACGCTCTGTAGCCTAAACGGCTTCATCATGTATTAAACATATGAGATGTCTTTTTTCTGGGTGGGGGGATCGGAAGGAGAAAATCCTTTATGGACACCTTGCAGTAGCAGGGTAGTGTGGGTTGGTTGATTGGTTGGATTTCAGACTACATGCAACCCCTATACTCATTCGAAAAACCATTCGAAACACGAATTGACATAGCCGGATGGGCCTCGAGTATAGAATCACAATCAACTGCGGACATAGTCTGGTATACAGACGGCTCAAAGACAGTTGAAGGAACGGGAGCAGGAATACATGGGGTAAGGCCCAGAAGGGACTACCCTCTTGGCAAATGCTCCACCATATTCCAAACTGAAACACATGCTATTATGGTATGCATTCAGAGGAATCTGGAAAGTAGTTACAGAAAAAAACACATCTACATTCTATCTGACAGACAGAGTGCTATCAAAGCCTTCAACTCTATACAGATAAAGTCTTAACTGGTCTGGGACTGCCTCCAGAACCCTATCGAGCTGACAAAACACAACAAGGTCACCTTGATGTGGATGCCAGGTCATAGAGGATTGAAGGAATGTAAAAGGCCGTAGCAAGTCTAAATGCTATTCACAGGGCCAGAATTGTGCATGGATCACCAAAAACCGATGCAGGACCCTGATCGTCAGTGGATAGAAAGAAGACACCACAATATTGGGATCAAACTGTCAGGCAAATACACAGAAAGTCATGGTAGGGCACCCAAACCGAACCCTGACGGCTGACCTCCTGAACCTGAACAGAACGAAGGCACGTATAATAGTAGGTCTGCTGACTGGACATTGCAGCCCAAGAAAACACCCAAACACCATGGGAATATGCAGGGAAACCGTGGAGTGTAGGCTATGTGATGAAGAGGAGGAAACAGTAGAAGGCGACACAGAACCTTTGGAAAGATCAACCCGAAACAGGCATGGATCCGAGGAACCATTAACAGGCTACTAAACCTGATTAAGGCACAAACTGTTTGATGAGGAACCACTGACGACAGAGTGATACAATAGACCCTAGCTGGTCGCAGTGTCAAGAGAAGCTATGTGCCAACCCTGTATCTGGCTCGTCAGTTTTCAACCAACCAACCAGGGTAGTGTGGGACTCAGGGTTTCGTGTTACCCACTGAAAACTCCACCCAGTAGGCTCGCCTGTCAAGACCACCGAAGACACTTGGTCCTACTGGTCCATTATATCTTACATATTGTTCGCATTTACAGCACCCATTCCAGTCATGTACAAGTCCTTCACTGGATGTGTGATGTTCAGTCTTGGTTCACCAATTGGTTGCCCGAAGATTGACTGTCTTCTGCAATCCAGAGCTTCGCAGGTTGCACAGTATATGTGATATTGTTTCTGGTTCCTTACCGCATAATCTGTATGTTAGGTCGCCATTGAACAGTCCTATTTCATTGAGATGTCATTTTACTGGTACATGTCCCGTCATTAGCCTCATAATGATTAATAGTTGTTCCCTGTTCAAAGTTGACAGGTCTGCTGTTTTTTTCCGGCACGTGCCTTTGATGTGTTTTTTCGTGTGTCTGTTTACTGGGATGTCATTCCAGTATTGTTTGTCTTTTTCCTGGATCCATTCTTCTACAGACGGTCTTGTTGTATGCTTCTGTCCTGCATCTGGTTCGTTCCGATCCTATTCTGGTGAGTTCGTCGACTTTTTCATTTCCTGCAAAACCCTGATGTTTTATCACCCAAATCAGCTTGACGCGGTTTTGTTCTGCCAGTATTGTCAGTCCCTCTTTGCAGGTCCATACCAATTGGGACGACAATTCCTGGGTACTCAGAGCCTTCAGGCCGCCTGGTTGTCTGAGAGGATGTGGATCTGTTCCTCTACTATTGCTTTCCTATTGTTTCCCTTAATACATTGGATTTTGTGGACCTCTGCTTGAAATACCCACCTGAGTAACTCAACTCGGCATTTCTAGAAACGCTCCTGCTTCCGCACCATTTCCCATCTGTAAACCAGATCTTACCCCGTAAAATGGTGTTGAGTTCTGTGTGATCCATACAGTTCTGTCTTGTAGAGATACTCTTGAAACTTGTCAAATAAAAGCCCTTTCGCAATGTGGTCTGATCTCATGTCTAGCACGTCCCTGGTTACGATGTTTACGATACTCATGTGTCCTGTCCCAACGTTTATGTTGCCCAGTGTTTCTAGAGTCCCCTAGCCTTGCCTCTCTCTGTATCACCAAGTGAAGGGGAGGCAATCCCAGCATGTCTTCATGGTTGCAGTGGGCGTTGATTCCATTGCCCCTGTGATGCCTATACAGGCAAGTCTCTGCATCTTGCCAAGTTAAGTTTTAGCACTCCTTTGCTGAGCTTTGGTACCACACCATGGGAGGCGTACGTTATGGCCCGTTTCACCACTATGTTGTACAGCTAATGTACAAAATGTGGTTCTTACACCCATTTCTTTTCGAAAGAGCGTCTTGCCGCAATTAATATGGTCTCCATCCGAGATATTTGACCTCTGTATGGTTTCTCCCCGAAGTTTCATGGCCCTAGCCCCTCTAGTTTACGTTTTCGAGTGAATGTTACTATGGTGGTTTTTTGAGGGTTGATGTTCACTCCCTCCAAGTCCGTCCGTCTGGTTATCAAGTTTGAGGCTTCTTGCATACGATGTTGAATTTGCCCTGTTCTAAGACAACAAGGTCGTCAGTGTTCCCAAGGGTATTATGACTGTTTTCTTTCAGAGACCCCGATAGTCCGTCCATGATCAGATTCCACAGGACTGGAGAAAGAGAACCCTCAGACCACGCAAGGTTCCTCGATTCCTCTCTGTCTGTTATCAAAAGTTCCTTCTATATTTATAAAAGCCGCTATTAATACCACTTCATGTTCCAGCGTGTTCTTCACTCCTCTACCAGTTTGTGGAGTGCAGTTTCTCTTGAGCAGCCGGTCTTTCACCACTGCACCATCCCTTATATGCTGTAAGGGTATTTTTTCCCTTCTATATGATCTTGGCGCTTTAGTACCATTTCGGATTTGCCTCGGGCGCCTCCTTCTGTTATAGTGGGAAGGCCACTTTGCCTCCGGGCAGCCTCAGTGTCCAGGGGACACTTTAGTATTGACAGAGCTCAACGAGACCTGAAGGGCAGACTCAACTTGTCCTTGACTGTAATTCAACCTGGATATTGGCTGTGATCTACTCAAAGCTCTCACTTAAATAAAGATGAAATTCTTAATAAATCCAATGAACATTATTATCATAAATACAATGGGAATATAACGGAAAAAGGTGGGACGGCTGATGATAGTACTAACTAGTAAAACTGGGAATCAATGCATAATGAAAGTAGGGAGGGTGTGCCAAGCCTTGGGATTACTTGAACAACCAAAAGCGCGTGTTGTTATCTCGGCGGCGGTCATTCCTTTAGGTTGTTCGATGCTCGGTGGCTGTCGGTGTCTCCTGGGTATCAACATGAATTAACCCACAATATACGTAGATACAATGTATCAAAATAATTCACCTCCTAATATGTACTGCAAATCTGATTATTTCGACAGAATGAAGATGTTCTCTAATTTCAGATCACTACCTAGTTAGTCTTGTGAACTGGGCGAAATTACAATTGAAGTTCTGCCGGTTATTTATACATTTAGGGATTCTGGTACTTTCAATGAGGTGGTGCGCTTTGACATTTCACTCATCATATTTACTGAGGATGTGGATCAAATAGTAAATTGAGTGAGAAACGGTATCATATATTTTCATCATATTGGGTACACAAAACTGCGACACATGTTTCGCTATACAATAGCTTCTTCAGGTGAAGATAAAATTAACTCAATAATCACGATGTTTCATGTTAAATAGGCAGAGCAGGTATTAGTAGGTATGAATATAGATGGAGATATTCCACTAGATGATTATAAAGAACGGAGATTGAGAAGAACGGGGATTGAATCCATTACCTGCCTAATCTCCACTAAAACAAATTCAACAAAGGAGAATTATTTGCAATTATCTTGTCGCCAAGTGAATATTGTGACTTTTTGCATTTATCGATTCCCAAACTCTCTCGAACTCGTAAACAAAACAATAATCTTCTGTCAAGATATGAGTAGCTAAAGTTGAAGTTGTTTCACCTTCGACGAAACAGTTCTTATGTTCTCATATCCGCTTTTTGCATGCTCTGCCTATTTAGCCTATTTGGCCTATTTGGCCACTTGCACAACTTAATTCATATACTCCAGAATTCGGTTCCATGTTCATCGTTCATAATAATTTCTTAAATAATTATCAGTTCGTAATGCAATATTGATGTTGTTTAACGTAAGAACGATTATTCCAGGAAGGCTGAAATATGTTTTCACTTCAAAATTATGTGTTTCATTCCGAGTAGAATACACTTCTTGTAAAGCGTTTTCACAATGTTTTTTTAGAAGAATATTATCCATCAGGTTTGAATTATAACGTTGTTGATTACAATTTGTTTAAAAATACATAAAATTTCCACTGCGGGAACCGGATATCTACGCAAAATAATTTCGTGATTGAACAACGGGAACCGGATAAATTTGCAGGACCTTTTTGTGTCTTAACTGCGGGTACCGGCCAAATACGCGATTTTTTAATGTATTTTGTGTTGCCTATAGATGGTAGTTTATTTTTGCCGAGACGTTTACAGAATGTTTCAAAACTGTTGTGCTTCACTGCGGGAGTTGTATGAATCAGCATTTTGTTTATCAAGCACGAACTCAGAGTTATTTTTTTCCCGTACTCATGTATTGTTTCATTGGATCGGCTTGCTGCAACGTTCCGATGTGACCTGAGCCTGCAAGTATTTTGGTTTTCAGGGAAATACATTAGTGTATGTTGAACTCAATATTTTTGTTATTCTATATTTTTATATAATAAAAATAAGTGCCCAGTTGAACTGGTGGAGAATCAAATGCAGGTTAGATAGAATTTACACTAACCCAACGGAAAACATTGATTGCGAACAGACCTTTGAGAACTTTTGATGGAAAGTGACAGTGAGGATAAATTTGAGCTGAGTGAAATTATAATTTTTTTATTTATTATTATATATTTCCTTCGGAAATAGTGAATTCCAAATATTTTATTGTAGTGAATTTGGCCTTATTTTTATGATACTTATAAGTGTTATCGAATTGAAATATATTTGTTATATATTCCTGACTGCATATTTCATTTGAGAATTGAAAAAGTTCATTCTATGAATTTTTCATTGATTGTAACCTCCACTAATTGGCAAGACAAAAGGTTTTTCTAATCCCTAGAAATTTCGTGGAATTTACAGTTTCCTTATTTCCAAATTGAGTATAGTTAATAATTTTCCACTGATTCATGGCGAAAATAGCGGCCAGTCAAGATTGTAGTCGCCCCTAGATAATTGTAAGTACGGATCTGGATAAAAATATCGTTTCACTGCGGGAACCTTATAGGTACGCGAGATTATTCATTCGCCTAATAGGCTTATAGTGTGCTGCAGGAAACCTGGCCAATCGAGTAACAGAATGAAATGTTTTTGAAATGTTAGTACTCACAGCAAACATAAGGAAAATCATTGACTGCCTGAACAAAAGTGGTGCATAAGTTTTTTATGGCCTTTTTTCGGAAAAAGCAATCATACCAATGTAGCAACACATAGGAATAGTTTCAAAGCAAATTTACTCCCCAGTGGTACAGCGGTTTGAGGTGCTGGTTCACGAAAGGTAGCGTGGCTGAGCGTGGGTTCAAACCCCAGCTCGGGCAGATCTCTTTTTTTTCATTTCCAAATCATTTCTCATGTATGAGAGCTGGCTGCAGAAAACCTGGCCAATCGAGTAACAGAATGAGATGCTTTCACAAGCATTTATTTGATTTCACATATCTATGTATTCAGTTTAAATCTTGTAGGTGAATTTTAATCTAGTTGTCCGAATAAGTAAGATTTGGCAGGATTTCCGCCAAAAAAATGGCGGCTCCAATATGGCGGCAAGTTTTCCGATTATACTTCGATTCTATTCAAAATCAGTAGGTGGGGATTTTTGGGATCGGACATCATGATTTCTTTGCCAGACCTCATGATGGCGGCTCCAAGATACGTCGACTTTTGTGATTATAGTCCGATTCCATTCAAAATTGGTGTGGAAGCTTTTGGAGTCGGACTCATAAATTCAAGATGGCGGCTTCAGGAAGGCGATGTGTTTTGTTATTATGGCCCGATTCCATTCAGAATGCGTGTGGGTTTTTTTGGGGTCGTAGTTTATAAATTTTTGTCAGAATTCAATAAAATGACGGATTTCATGAATGTCTGAAAAGTATTGAATTGAAATGATTGAAAAAAGATTAAGACAAGCTTTTATACAAAAAAAAGATCTCTCCAATTGTTGGACCTAGGGGGTTATTCTATGAGTAACAGATTCAAAAGCTTGCCGGGATTATAAAATAGGTTTTTTGGAAAATTTTAATTAAAATAGGCAAACAAAAAAATTTTTTTTTTTTAGTGCATTTTTTTGAATTTTTAAATATTTTTATTAAATTTAGCACTCACAGAGACCATTAGTAGAATAATTCAGTATCTGGGCAGAATTTGTTCACAAGTTTTGTATGCTCTCTCTCCGGAACATTTTTTGTCTGCAATCATACCAATGGAGTAACAGTTTAGAATTACTCTTGAAATTCAGTATTACACAGTAAAAAAAAGATATTCCAGTGCCTCGTTCTAATGCCTGTTCTGATGCCTTGGCACCAAACTCGAACATGTTGCTCCATTACAGAATCAAATTTGGTGAACGTTTCTATCAATTTTGAGAAGTTTCCGTTATTATTTTCAAATAATTTGTTAGATCTACCACGTAAAACTGAACATTAACGACATAGAAACTGCATTGCTGAAATTATTCTTTCAATGACACGATACCATATTTTTTCTCTTCATGCAATGAACGTAATTTACTTTCATTCATAGTAACTCCCTTAGATAACATATTTGATAAGTTTAACCAAGATCCGATATTTTTTTAATGGGAGTCACTCTTTTCGTGTCCGTTTAGCACGAATGACAAGTGTTTCCAATCAGAACAACCTCCCTATTAGACAGTTGGTCAAAGACTTACCAAAAAGTTTGCAACAGAAACAGTAAACCGCATCTCTTGTTGTTGAGTAAATCAGCCACTCCGTTTTAACTTTCTCCATTGGTGAGGTTACGATAAAAACATCTGGCAGAAAACTTTCGGCCTTGTGAGTTTACTGGATATATACAATTCGTAATTTTCCTCGGATCCTTTTTCCGTTAAAAATCTTGCATCTGAGGATGTAATTATAGCGGGCCACTCTCCAGGGTCATCAGATATTACGGTGGAGTTGAAAATAGTAATTTGCCGCTGCTGGAACGTTTTCAGTATGATATGTTCCTGGGTACTATTTATATTATTATAATCAGGAACAAATGAGGAAGTTGGGGCTGAGGAACAACTAGGGCGAGCATCGTCGGTATTTTCAAGTTCAGGAAGAACACTTATTTCTGACGGTTTCAAATATTTCTTCAAAGAATCAGCCAATTTTTCCTTCGCTTCCATTTTCTGTTATCTTTGTTGGCGGAACTGATGACCTGACAATCGTTTTCTTTTCTTAGTCCTTTTCCTTAAAATAGGAAATGTAATATTGTTAGCGCTAAATGTTTCTAAACAAAATTAAGTTATAATGTTTAATCAAATATTAGGCTTTCTAATTGAAACATACGAATTATGTTTGTACACTTTAACGATACATATAAAATTTAGTGTAAGGTGCCTGATTAAAGGGCAATCTTGATAGGATTGAAAAAGTGTGAGAAAAAATTCAATAAAATAATTTTAAAATTTACCATGCTTGGAATTTTTAAAATAGTTTACGTTTTTGGAAAAAAAAATTACACGTTAAATATCTCGAAAACAGATGAGTTTAGATATAGGATATGTTACAGGGTGATCTATTTGAAAAAAAATTATTTTATATCTGTATTCACTAACAAATTGGATTAAATTTTTTGAATACCCTGTACAACATTTGTTGAAAATAAATATGTATTATTATGTATTACAGGACCTTGGAAAAAAATTACCTAAAAATACTTTACAATTAGTAGTTGGTAGTTGCGCATGGTTTTTCCCACGAAAAGGGATATCCTGTATTGTTCAGGGAACATCGTGGGAACCCAGGGAAAGAAGGTAGGAGTTGGTGTTCTTCTTAAATTTCTGGAGGTTGTATGCCTCGGGGAACACCTCCCTAGGCAATGAGTTCCAAAGCCTCGCAGTTCGTTGGATGAATGAGTCTTTGGAAAGTGATGTTCTGCAGGTCTCCAAAGTGACCACGAAGGGGTGTGAAGACTGAACTTGACGGGTTAATCTCGAAGAGACTGCCAAAGCAGGAACGATTGTTGATATTTCAGAAGAGCATCGCCCATGAAAATATCTATAAAATAGAGACAAATCGCCAACTTTTCTACGGTGTTCCAGACAAGTGAGCGAGTTTGTAAGCGAGGCATCACCGACGAGACGAATTGCCCTTTTTTGGACAGAATCCAATAGCTTCAGGATATGTTTAGGTGCCGCACTCCAAATATGGGAACAGTATTCCAGGACAGGTCGGATCTGTGCCTTATAGATCATAAGCAGCTGACTGGAGGTGAAATAGCTCTTGGCACGAAACAAAACCAAGTTTTGGGATGCACTTTTGGCAATGGACCTCACGTGATTTTCCCAGGAAAGGTTATTGCTGATAGTAATACCAAGCATCGATATGGATGACTTCAGTGGTATGGTTACTCCTGACAAAGTTATGTTAGGCACAGTGAGATCGGCTTTTCTAGAGAAAAGACATGCTTGTGTTTTGTTTGCATTGAATTCTACCAAGTTATTGGATCCCCATTCGAGAATTGTTGCTAAGTCCATATTTATATTGTTAACATTTCTTTCTCGTTCATTTCTGGTTTCACGGGCTGATATAGGGGCGCTGGAAGAAAGCGGTATGGAGGGTACTATCATCGGCAAAGCTGTGTACGGACATGAAGTTGCTTTCAACACGTCGTTGATGTGAAGTAAAATAGTGTTGGTGCTAGAATGGATCCTTGCGGAACACCAGCATTTATGAGTAGAGTGTCAGATGAAACTCCATCGACCACTACATGGAGAGACCTGTTTGAGAGAAAACTAGCAAGCAGAGAACACAGCTGAGGGGGCAAGCCATAAGATGGAAGCTTGGCGAGGAGTCCCTGGTGCCAAACTCGATCGAACGCCTTGGAGATATCTAATGCCACAGCTAGAGTTTCTCCATACTTTTCAATAGATAGCTGCCATATATGTGAGACGTATGCGAGCAGGTCACCAGTTGATCTCTGATGGCGGAAGCCATATTGCCTATCATTGATAATTCCTGAGTCTTCCAGATATTTCATGAGCTCGATGTTGATGGCTTTTTCCATGACCTTCGAAATAATAGATAGCAGTGCGATAGGTCTGTAGTTGCTAGGTAGGGTCTTTTTGCCTTTTTTAGGGACTGGCTGTACTCTTGCAATTTTCCAATTGGACGGAAATACTCCCAAATTGTAAGAGTGGTTGAACAACTTGCAAAGAACAGGTGTTAGTTCAGGGGCACATTTCTTGGAGAACAATCGGCGGGATTCCGTCAGATCCACAGGCTTTGTTGGTGTTGAGACCCAGCAAAATCTTTCTGATAGTACGTTGGCGAAAGGTGATCTCGGGCATGTGACTGTCAATAGGTGTAATGTTCGGGGTTGTTTTCCCGAAGAATCAGAGTGGAATTTCCAGCAAATAGGTGCGCAAAGATATTGGCTTTTTCCTGGGCAGTCGTTGCTAGTGTTCCATCTTCTTTGGTTAGGGAGGAAAAGAGCTGGAAGTGAAGTTTCTTCCCACAGCTTTAGCGAAAGACCAAAATGAACGGGATCCGTTGGGACATTCAACAAGTTTTGATCTTATTTTGGCATTATGAGCATCTTTTGAACATTCTATTGTCTCTTTGCATATGCCTCTAGCCTCAACGTATGCTGCTCTGGTCTCAGGTCCCGGATTTTTTTGCCATCGATGGTATGCTGCCTGTTTGGAAGCCACAGCTCTAGAGCAGTTTCTGTTAAACCAGGTCTTATCGGATGATGTTCTTCTTTCGGTATTCGGTATGTAAGTTTGCATCCCCAACATGATGATTTCAGAAATTGTCTCATCACATCGTGTTGGATCTACTGAAGAGAAACAAACTCTCTTCCATGGAAACGCTGAGAAAAACATACGAAGACCTTCCCAGTCGGCCGAATTGTAATGCCACATGAGACGGGGTGGTATTGTGCTGCTCGATGGTAAATGGAAAGAGCATGTTGTGGAGATGAGGGTGTGATCAGAGTTTCCAAGTGGGGCACAAACTTCTATTCTATACGGGTCAGGATTGGTGGTGAGGAAAAGATCTAGTGTATTGGCAGACTGGTTGTTGACATCAGGGATGCGGGTTGGTAGCTCGACCAGTTGTTCTAGACCATGAGTGATGGCGAAGGCCTCGGCTTGACGACCTGCATCATCTGTTTTGTTAGAGAATTTGAGCCAGGCAGCATTATGTACATTAAAGTCCCCCATGATTATGGTTTCAGCTGTTGGATGGTTTTCCTGAATGTAGTCCAGTTTGAGTGATAAAAACTCAAAGAGGTTGTTATATGAAGGTTCATTAGGTGATAGGTAAAGGCAGCAGAGGAACTTAGTCACTTTGGTATCAGATAGCTTAAACCACATCACATCAAAGTCTTTCGGTTCCAAACTCTCTTCACGCTGGCATGAAAGGTTAGCCTTAGCGTAAAGGCAGACTCCACCTTTGAACCTGAATCGAGAATGGAGTTCGTAACCAGGACAAAGCATATGGACCTTGTTGGTGGACGAGTTTACTTGTGTTTCTGTTAGAGCCAGAATATCCGGTTTTTTCGTCTGTAGGTGATGGTGGACGTCATTGATGTTCTTGTTGAGTCCACGGATGTTGCAAAAATTAATCTTTAATGTTGAGTCCCCTCGAGTACCTCTCGCCCGGAAATCCGAATGGAGAGGTATTTTACTTCCGGAGTGTTTTACTCTAGGAGACTTCATCATTATTACTATTAGCTGAAAATAAAGGAGGAATTGTTAATTGCCTTTCATGGGAACACATTTTTGAGTTTTGATATAAAACATGTTTCAGAAATTTTAATCAGAATTAAGCGTAAAATAGTGAAAATATGCCGTATTTAGTTTCAGTTACACTACTTACCATTTTTTACACTGAAATATTCACCTCACTAACTAACCATCTAATCAACTAATCTGATTTCAGAACAAACTAGAATGAGCCATTTTACAAGATCCAGACATATTTATATTAATTTTCATTTTTTGCGGCTTTTGACAGACGACTTTTGCGCCTTTTTCGAATGAAAAATGCAATAAAAACAATACAAACATTTCTCTATATTTACTCTCCTTGTTTTTGAAACTTACCGTTACCGCTAAGCCACCTGTGATACTCGGACTTTATAAGCTAGACGCTATCACTAATAGCAAAAGAGTACTGAAAGAGAATCACGCATTGAACATGAAAGAAAGAGGTCGTTAGTACGGTTCATTTAGCCGAATTGCCGCCGTTAGATTTTGCCGCCCGTGGCTTCTGCCTACATTCGCCAAAAAACCCCAGATATCCATTTCTATTGGAATAGGGCCATAACAACAAAACTAACCGATATATTGGAGCCAACATTCTGAATTCATGAATTCTGGCGAAGAAATCATGATGTCCAGTCCCAAAAGTCTCCACACACTGATTTTGAATGGAATCGAACTATAATCACAAAACTCGTCCGCCATATTAGAGCTGCGATTTTGTTTTTTCTCTGGCAAAAATTCCGTAATTTATTTTCACCGGAATCATGAACACCTGCTAAATTTCACGTTATTCCGACAACTAGAAGTAGGTTGAAATTCACTTACAACTAACTTAATACATACATATTATGTGAAATTAAATGAATGCTTGTGAAAACATTTCATTCTGTTACTCGATCGGCCAGGTTTTCTGCAGCCACCTCTCAAACATGAGGAATGATTTGTTATGGGACGAATATTCGCCCCAAACAAATCAGGTTTCAATTTCAAAAGAAAAAAGAAAAAAAAAGAAAAGTTGCCCGAGCTGGGGTTTGAACCCACGCTCACCCTCTCTTTCGTGAACCAGCCCCGCCGGACCACTCAAAAATTAATTCGTTTTGGAACTATTACCAATATGTTGCTACATTGGTACAGTTGCTTTATCCGAAAAAAGGCCTTGAAAAACGTATGCACCACTTTTGCCCAGGAAGTCAATGATTTTTCTTATGTTTGCTGTGAGTTCTTACATTTTAAAACACTTCGAGTTCATATTCCTTTTCAAATCTTGATTCTCCAGTAGTTATGAACTACTTCCGTAGATTGACATTTCATTCTGTTACTCGATTGGCCAGGTTTTCTGCAGTCCTTTCTTTGACTATAACTGTGGGAACCGTGTTGATCAGCCCCAGCTCCCAACAGCCGTATTGGGGGGCGGAGTTGCATAAAAAGCAATCCGCAGTGAAAAGGTTAATTATCTATAAAAAAATCTCCTAAAAGATGAATATTGACTAATATATGTATCATACTGTTATATGCGGCCAATTTATATTGGTATGGATGTGTTGAGGTACTTTGTATCGTAGTGTCTGTATATGAACGTTTATGGAAAATTGAGAAATTATGTTTATTACGGAATTCTGTTATAAGTAGTTAGGTCTGGAAAGGGTATGGAATTATACATTTCCATTTCTTTCATAAATTTAATTGAAGGGTGAATTGCAAAATTTGAAACTTGGTACACTAATCGAGGTTCATCAACGTGCTAATTTGAAATAATGATTTTCATTTTCGTAAACCAGTGGCGTTGTTACGATGGTATGTAGTCATATAAATGAATTAACCAGATTAAGATCAAAAGGAAAAACAAGCAATTACTCATATACCACCGAAACAATAAAGAAAAGTACGGGAGAAGTCTTAAAATATGAATGAGATTTCGAATAATGATTACTATGTAGCTAGAAGTACTCATAAATAATAAAACTACAGAATTTAAATCTGAAATACAAAGCATTCGAGATAGCCTAAATGGAAAATTGGAAAAATTGAAAGAAAAATACAATAAGCTAGAACACAAAATTGTCGAAATAGAACGCTTTAACAAAAGGAATAATATTGTCATTTTTGGGATAGAAGCAAACAAAGATAATGTACTCGAAGTTACTACTGGAAAGCTGAATGAAATATTCAACTGCAGCCTATCTGAGAAAGACGTGAACAATATATACCTCATCGGGAAAAAAAGTACAATCATCTTAGAATTTATCTCCTACTTACAACAATTGAAATTTTTTTAAAACCTAAAGAAATTACGGGGTACCCGGTATTTCCGTATCTCATGATTTAGGACCTGAAGATCAAGCTAGAAATAAAATCTTGGTCAAACATCTGAAGAGTGCCAGAGTAAATAATTATCAAGCACATATAAAGAATCATAAATTATATGTTAATGGTACTCCATACACTCCAAAAGAATTAGAGGACGGCGGCAAAGAATCTGAAGCTGAATTACTACCCAAAGCGAATAGTGCACCACCCACCCCAAGTACTAGTCACAAAAAGATTCGAAGAAAGATGCCATTGAAAATACAGAAGTTTTCGAAAATCCGATAGACATAGAGGAACCAGCAAAGGAAGAGAACTCTAAGAATACGAAGACAACGGTAGAAGTAAAGAAGAAACCAACAACGCCTACGAACAAACCAAAAACACAATCAAAATTGGCCGTGCTACAAGGAACAATTCGACTTCAAGTAATAAATAATATTCTCATAAACTTAATATAGCAAGAACATTAACTAACATTACTACATCGTACTACTTCATCACCAAAATTCTTAATTTTCCAGTAGTAGTCTAAGTAATTATATTTTCCAATGAAAATACTACCCTTTGTTCACGCATAAATGCCAAATAATCTCATGTTAAACTCCCGGACTAATAACTAATATTTATTCAAATGGATACATGTATCGATAAAAAACTAGGAACATTTCGAAAGTAAGCAAATGAGTAGGCATTAAATTCCATGCATTGTTTAATATTTATTGATAGTTTCATATACTATCTATATAAGTGAGCGTTCTGAAATGAATCCATATATTAGAGATTTCAAAGTAGAAAAAAATCGAAATTTTGTGCAAGAAAGTGCAGACCAAGCAAAACAAGTACTAAAAGAAAATAGTTCCCCTTGCAACTACAAAATAATACATAATAATATTCGAAGCATAGCTAAAAACCTAGATGAATTCATAATATTTCTGGAGGAACTAGACCGAAACTAGAATTATAGATGACATCGGAGTGTATAATATTGAAGGCTATACAACTCTCTATTACTTTGGCAAACTCAATCAGAATGATGGAGTAGCAGTTTTCATTAAATCGAATTTATACCACTCTCACCAAGAAATTGAAATAAATGGTACAAATCTACTCCAATTGACAGTAACTATTGGCGAAGAAGTTATTATTATTAATGCATTTTACAGATCACCTTGTGATACCCGAATCGAACCGTTTATTGAATACCTGGATAATATATTAAAAAATCACCCAAAGAATTTCACATATAGTGTATTTATTGGCGATATAAACTTCGATTCAAATGAAAATACAGACAGATTTACCTAGACAAATTAGGAGAGCATGGGTATAATTCAGCAATAAACACTACCACTAGACCACAGTCAGGTACGTGCATAGACCATATTTTCATTAAGTCGAAGAAAGGAAACCTATAATCAATTATTCCATTGACTATAGAAACTTGTATTACCGATCATTACACAATACTAGTGCAAATTATATTCAACAATAAGTACGCAAAAGAAAGCACAACCAACTCAAAATTTTATAAACAAGTAAATGAAAAAAAATTGATACAAACCATCAAAAATACTGATTGGAAATGTTTCTTTGAAATAAATGATTTGGAAAGATCGGTTACTGAATTTGTTATACTAGTCCAAACTGCAATAGATAGATCCTCGAAATTCATAAAAGTAAAAAACAAAGATATAAAGAGGAAACCATGGGTTACTGGGTCATTACTAAAATCCATTAATAAAAAAAATGCAATGTATGCCAGGTTAAAGAAAAATCCACAAAATAATTTTTTTTAAATGAATATAATACCTACAAAAAAATACTTGAGAAAGCAATAAAAGACACAAAAATAAAATACTACAAAAACAAGATAGAAAGGAAGGGGCAGATTCAAAACACTTATGGCAAGTAGTAAATGAATTAACCAAAGCAAGACAACATGCAGAAATATCATTGATACAGACCGAAGATGGAAATATAACTTGCGATCCAATCATAATCTCTGAAAAATTAACGCATATTAGATGTAGGTGCAATCTAGCAAAAAATATTAAGCAGGATAGAAATTATACGGAAACTAAAATCAAATAGATCATACCATATTCCTCTTTCCCACTGATGCATATGAAATACAAGAAACCTTTCACAGTTGAAAAATAAAGAATCACCAGGACCTGATGGCTTGAAAGCAGAAACACTGAAACTCATATCAAGTTACATAGCCAAACCTCTCAGTTGTATTATCAATAAATCTTTGTCAAGTGGTCACTTTCCTTCTGCTTTCAAAATAAGTGGTACCTATTTACAAAAGTGGTGCAAAAACAGAAGTGTCAAATTATCGACCTATAACACTTATATCAAATTTTGGTAAAATTATAGAAAAAATTATAAAAAAAAATACTAAATTCCTTTCTGAAGAAAACAAACTGTTGTCAGAAGCGCATATGGATTCACAGAAAAAAAGTCCACCAACGATGCGATAAAAGAACTCACGAGCAAAATATATAATTCCATAGATAAAAAAAAAACCGGACATTGGAATTTTTCTAGACTTAGCAAAGGCATTCGATACCGTAGACCACAATATACTTTTATCAAGCCTTGATGATCTGGGAGTGAAGGGTAAAGCACACGACCTTTTCAACTCATACTTAACTGACAGGAAACAACAAACAAAAATACAAAACATACCTAGCAAAAAAGAAATTATCTCATGTGGTGTACCCCAAGAAACGGTACTGGGACCCTTGCTCTTCAATATTTATTTGAATAATTTATTCTCCATACGAACACAAGGCAGCATCATAAGTTTTGCAGATGATACGGTAATATTTAATGAAAGTAACACGTGGGATGACTTAAAAAATAAAACAGAAACTGATTTTGGTAACATCAAAAAATGGTTCGATAATAGGCTCCTATCAATGAATCTCAAAAAAACTCTCTTCTTCCCTTTCTGTAGCTTATCTACAAGCCTCCCAGCATTTGACAAAATATCACTAGAAGATGACTTCGAAATCTTACCATCAAAAAGCGCTAAATACTTGGGTATTATGATAGACAGCCACCTCAGATGGGACATACATATAAACTATTTAGTAAAAAAATTACGTAGTTTCTATATAGAATCAAACAAGTCTCAAATATACTCAACTTCAAACAAACAAAAATACTTTATCATAGTTTAGTTGAATCGCATCTAGACTATGGTATTATAGGATGGGGTGGGGTATCCAAACCATACCTGAAATC
The DNA here is from genome assembly GCA_018342105.1 of Gonioctena quinquepunctata. NCBI lineage: Eukaryota > Metazoa > Arthropoda > Insecta > Coleoptera > Chrysomelidae > Gonioctena > Gonioctena quinquepunctata. The sequence continues at coordinate 127,545 of JAFIRS010002696.1, read as the reverse complement.
ACTAAAAATCATACAAAAGCGGTTTTTGAAACAAATAATGTGTAGAAATAACCGATATCCAAGCGAATCGCTATTTGAACAGACACAAATTTATGATTTGACAAAACTTAATTTTTTGAAATTAGGAAAAACACAATATTTGCATAAGAACGAACTTCTTATTCATTCTCACTATCACGAGACGCGACAAAAAAATAAATATATACCCCCTTTTATGAATAAATCAGTCGGTCAGAGATGCTACCAATATCTGGGACCAAAAGTATTCAACTGCTTCCCTGATAATATTAAAAACGAACCCACAATCCAACGCTTCACTAAAACGCTAAAAGACTATATCAAAGAGTTACCAACCACATACGCAAAATCAATAATAGAAAACTGAAAGAATAAAAAATAGTCATTAAAACTATTTATATTACTAACAATTAATATGATGTTAGAGTACTATTTTTACTATTTTTACTAGTTTTTACTAATTTTACTATTTTTACTATTTTTACCATTTTACTATTTTTATATATTTTGATTATGTTCATATTTAGGTACTATTTTTATATATATATATATATATATATATATATATATATATATATATATTTATAACTTTATGCTTAGGTACTATTTTAGATATTTATATATTCTCGCTCTACATACAGGTATATATGTGTATCCTGATATACATATTATACCTCGTAGATTAGGCTCTATTTTATTCACACATTACCTTTATACAATTTGTAATTTTTTATCTCTATCCTGTGAATAAATTATTATATAATTATATGTTCCTTCATATTTTCTTGGGACAAGCGAATGGACAAATGAGCGTTTGACATCAGTTTGGCTCATCGATACTCAACCTAAAAGTCAAAATTTTCCATGTGCCTAAAAGTGGAGGTTTCTGAGATAATTGAGAAAAACTGAAGATATGTCTTTAGTAGAGACATAATTTCTCATGTGCAATAATCGCATAATGCTAAATTCTCACAACATATGTTGGGAGAATCGGAAACATAGTACGGGTGAGTCAGAATGAGACCGATAACTCCATTTTTTTCATTCATCATATTATTTGATTGTATCGATGTCGCGGATTCACTGATATGTTACCATACTTTCTTGCATATGATTGTTTTGACAGATCAACTGACAAACAAACTCAACCTCGAATTCATAATACTCCACTTAGATAAGAGTTAAGGTCTGAAACAATTTTTGCGAAAAACTGAAGATAAATACTCCTAATTTGTCAAAGTTTATGTTGAAGTATCATTATCAAAGTCATTTCCTTTTGAATTATCTAGGAAAATATTATCCAATCAACATGTTTTTGATGAAGAAAAACAATTATTGTGTATTAATATCTACTTAAATAATTTATTTCAATTCGTAAAATGGATTACCCATTCGAAGAATATACAGATATGCATTTCGTTCATGGTGAAACAGGGTGAAATGCCAGAGCCACAGCTAAATTTCATCAACATAGATATCCAATCAGACATAATAACTTTCATAACTGTGCATCGACGATTGGAGGAAACGGGGCCCTTTAAATTCAGTAAACACCATTGTGGTGCGAATAGAACAAAAAGAGATACTGTTACGGAAGAATAAATTCTTGAACGATTACCAGCGGATCCTTCTACCAGCACTCGGGCTATTTCGTATAGGTCTCAAGTGTCACAATCAACAGTGAGTCGGGTAGCACGTGAACAACTATTGTATCCATTTCGCCTACTGAAGGTGATGGCCCTAGATGCTGGTGATAATGGCCCTCGTAGATTTTTTTGTGAATGGTTTTTGAGGATGTATGAAGGAGCAAACGACTTTGCTAGATATGTTCTATTCACAGATGAGGCATGTTTCACAAGCGATGGATATTTCAATAGTAGGAACAGCTATTTATGGCATGAACAAAATCCGCATGGAATGTTTCAAAAAGGCTACCAACAAAAGTTTTCAGTGAACATTTGTGTAGGAATGATCGGAAATCGTTGGACCATATCTTCTTCCTCCCCGTTTGAATGGGTAGAACTACCGAGTGTTCCTTGAACATGTTTTACCTGGGCTACTTGAAGACGTACCTGTATTGGTTCGTCAAAGAATGTGGTATCACTATGACGGAGCACCGGCCCATTTTCAACGAATCGTTCGTCAATTTCTTGATCAAACATTCCATGATCGGTGGATAGGTAGACGTAGACTTTTTTTGTAGGGACACTTTGAATCCCTAGTGTATGAAACACCTGTAGAATCTGTGGAAGATTGAACAAGAATTTTAGCAGCATGTACGTTGATGCAGGATACATCAGGAATATTCCAAAGCGTGCGACAGTCGATGATACGGAGATGCCAATTGTGTATTGAACAAAATGATGGTCCATTTGAACATTAGCTTTAATGAAAGAAAGGAATTTAGTGGCATAGTGGACAAATTTAATCAAAGAAAAAAAGCATCCTCAAGTGGGAGTCGAACCCACGACCTTATGATCTCTAGCCATACGCTCTGACCAACTGAGCCATTCGAAAACATAGGAATCGACATACACTCGTGAATCCTTTCCTTCCATAATTTAATATTCATGTTAGAAATGAATAGAAGATCAAACGTACTTATCACTGGCCGTCGAGGTCCGTTACCTGTCACTCTAACTCAATCGTTATTTGACGATTTCAGTAGCAGATTCAGGAAGATGATCTCTAACCACTGATGAGATTTTAGCCAAATATATAATGTGAGAGTGAAAATATTGGTCCAAAATACATATAATGAATGAAGGGAATTTTGTGGCATAGTGGACAAATTAAATTAAAGAAAAAAAGCATCCTCAAGTGGGAGTCGAACCCACGACCTTATGATCTCTAGCCATAAGCTCTAACCCACTGAGCCATTCGAGGACATAGAAATCGACACACACTCGTGAATCCTTTCCACTATGCTACAAAATTCCCTTCTTTCATTATATGTATTTCGCACACAATATTTCCACTTTCACATTATATATTTGGCTGAAATCTTATCAGTGGTTAGATATCATCTTCCTGAATCTGCTACTGAAATCGTCAAATCTCGACGGCCAGTGATAAGTACGTTTGATCTTCGATTCATTTCTAACATGAACATTAAATTATGGAAGGAAAGGATTCACGAGTGTGTGTCAATTACTGTGTCCTCGAATGGCTCAGTTGGTTATGGTTGGAGATCATAAGGTCGTGGGTTCGACTTCCACTTGAGGATACTTTTTTTCTTTAATTTAATTTGTCCACTATGCCACAAAATTCCCTTCTTTCATTATATGTATTTCGGACACGATATTTCCACTTTCACATTATATATTTGGCTGAAATCCTCATCAGTGGTTAGAGATCATATTCCTGAATCTGCTAGTGAAATCGTCAAATCTTGAGGGCCAGTGATCTTCGATTCATTTCCAACATGAATATTAAATTATGGAAGGAAAGGGTTCACGAGTGTGTGTCGATTCCTATGTCTTCGAATGGCTCAGTTGGTTAGAGCGTATGGCTAGAGATCATGAGGTCGTAGGTTCGACTCCAACTTGAGGATGCTTTTTTCTTTAATTCAATTTGTCCACTATACCACAGAATTCCCTTCTTTCATTATATGTATTTCGGACACAATATTTCCACTTTCACATTAGCTTCAATGCCTTGTTTGTTTCTATGTAGTGTATCCACTGAACCGTCTCTATCATTGAAGTAGATATTGGCACACAATAATTGTTTTTCTTCATCAAAAACATGTTGATTGGATAATATTTTCCTAGATAATCAGAAATGGCTTTGATAATGATACTCCAACATAAACTTCAACAAATTGAGAGGACTTATCGTCAGTTTTTCGCAAAAATTATTTCAGACCTTTACTCTCATCTAAGTGAAGTATTGTGAATTCGAGGTTGAGTTTGTTTATCAGTTGATCTGTCAAAACAATCATATGCAAGGGGGTATGGTAACATATCAGTGAATCCGCGATATCGATTCGATCAAATAATATGATGAATGAATGGAGTTATCGGTCTCATTCTGACTCATCCGTACTATGTTTCCGATTCTTCCAGAATTAAGAAATATTCAGGAGGTTGACATATATTCCGATATGTTGTGAGAAATTAGCATCATGCGATTATTGCACATAAGAAAGTATGTCTCTACTAAGGACATATCTTCAGTTTTTCTAAAATTATCTCAGGAACCTCCACTTTCAGGCACATGGAATGATATGACTTTTAGGTTGAGTATCGATGAGCCGAACTGATGTCAAACGCTTATTTGTCCATTTACTTGTACCAAGAAAATATGAAGGAACATATGACCATATGACCACATACGATCGTAACTACGCTACTGGTTCACAAAAATAAAAAATTATAACTATAAATTAGCACGTTGATAAACCTCGATTAGTGTACCAAGTTTCAAATTGTTTTCTTCAGGAATTTTAGAGAAAACAAATTAAATCTTAAATTTTTTCGTACTTTCGACACCCTGTTTCTCAGAGGAAATGGAGTTTAGGACATACCTTGATAGCAACTTTGTACCTCGAAATGAGGTGAGCAATCTGTAGTCGGAGTTGCACGCGCTCTCTCTTTTTTGGGAAATATTGCTTCAAATACTCATTTTCACAGAGAAGGGTATTTCTTCGTAGATACCCACTTACTAAAAAAAGGGTACCTTCCTGAAATAAAAACAATAAATAAAGAATTATATGTACGTGTCCGAGAAATGAGTCACCAGTTATATATATATATATATATATTTATATATATATATATATATATATATATATATATATATATATATATATATATATATATATATATATATATATATATATATATCTATATATATTTTAAATAGGGTATGGAATTCGTTTCCAACGCATTGTTTCATGATAGCATGTTTTTCACGGATATAACCTATGATATATCTCTTTTTCTTGGAATGTTTTGATAGTTTGCTTCTTGATTCTCGTGCAGCGGACCCAAACGATAATATAGGTAATAATCGACAGAAATATTTTTTCCCTCGGTCTCTTCCATTTTTTTCATCTATCAATAAACTCATTTGGAAGAATTCAAGTTTTTCCCCAAGTATATCGGTTAGCTTGGACAAATAATCTAGTGACGATATGTTTGTCTTCATTTTACTAACTTCCTCCGTAAAAAAATTGGAAGACGATGACGAACCATATCTTTAGGTTTGGCGCTGCACACGATGATTTCAGGAATTTGTTTCAAATCGCATATCCCTCTTAATTAATGTTTGTTCGGTTTCGGTTAACCGTGATGTTTGTTATGTATTTTATCTCTCAACATAATTCCTTCCACCACAGTAAACCAAGCAAACTTCCAACAAAGAGCAGGGCTGCTCTTTCGTATTAATTTATCATTTATTCTATCTGCAAAATAATTGTTCAAATAAAAAAATATATACTACATTTTAAAATGAACTGAAATGTATGAGATGGCCCCATACTGATTTATTACCCCATATAGATTCACGAATCAAATCAATCAAAATTGTTTTCTGCTTCATAGTCTTGTGTGTGGGTGGAATTTCATTTCATTATTAATTTTTTTCACTGTTTTCTTCTGATTTATCTTTTCTTCTCTCTCACATATATACACACACCCACTTGATTCTTCAATACGAAACAACCTGTTGCAGAATGTGTACCGAACAGGAAAATAAACAAAAAAAAGACAAAAAAGTAAGTTAATATTGCTTATCGGTAAGTTATTCCAAAATAGATTGCAGAATTTGTACCAAACATGCAGAGTAACACAGGGACAGATGAAAAGACAGAAAAGCGAGTTAATATTGCATTTTCATCCAGTTCTGAGCTATGTTCAGACTCTAAAGTCTCTAGTTCATCAGGAAGTTAATTCGAAATCGATTGCAAAATTTCTCCCGAAGAGAAAGACAAGGAAGCGAGTTAATTAAAACGTGTTAAAATAAAGGTTCGTCATTCCTCAAGTTGCACTCACCTCCAATGAGCGATTTCGGAGACTATAAATAAATCAACCCCCTATCTGCCTTCGTATTCCCCGAGAGTGTCGTTTCATCTTGTTTCAAGTTTCTTCTCAACGCCCTTGTTCAATCACTATTGAGTGTCAATTTATAAACATACGCCCTGGTTTTGTCAAACAAAATTACTTCGTAAAGCAGATATAAACATAAACATATATCCACATTCGCAACCAATAATTCAATTTTTTTGCTTCGATATTATTACTTTCGCGATGCACCGTGAGTTATGAATAATTTCGGGCGTTTATGATGTATCATGAAATGCTATGACCGGATTCGTTTCATCATTCCATGATTTACGAGTGAGATTCAATAGGAGTGTATGAATTTATTCACTGGGTGTCCACCGAATACAATACAATACGACTTGTTTTAGTGCGAAGCCCTTTAATAAAAATGTTTATTACCGCAAAAATAAAAAGAGTGAAAAGTTACCAACATACCGATGATTGCTCGATGAACCATTGTAGGCCAACCAATAGAGGTTCTTTTTCCCACTTAAATAAAGACCAATAGCCTATAATACCTTTTGAAAAATAGTTCGTAGATGGAAACCTTGGTGTCGGCCCCAGCAAAATCGCTTTGTGAATTTTTTTAACAAGAAAGATTGTCAAAAATGACCACTTGGTTTTGACAAATATCTCAAAGAGGATTGAAGTAATCGTTTCACACTCAATGCAACTTCCTTAGAGAATTCAAAAACCCACAAAATGTTTTTTGCACGACGTATCGGTGCATTTCAAACTGAGAAAATCCGGGAAAAACCTCTAAAAATAGTCATTTTTCAAAAATTCATATTTTTTATAAATTCAACGCTGGCAAACAATCTTCGGGAAACGAAATAACATGTAGTTCAACTGTGTGCAAGATGGTTTCTGTCCGATGTGTAGTTTTTGCACAATCGCCTTATAAACAGTTTAAGGGCTTATCTTGCAAAATGCGCCGATTCAAGGGAAATTGTCATTCAAATTATGTAAACGGCATCTGGAAGTAGAGATCAATATCTACAATTTGTATATTTTGGATTTCCACCTGAGAGGTTGAAAATGTCACTGAAAGTTGCTCCAAATGCTTCAAAGTGCGCTCAGGGCAGAGTCGAGTAGCGGTAGTGAAGAAACGGGCCAGTGGAGGAGAGTGCATCACCGGGCAACGTGTTGCTTATATGTTGGCACATATTATATTAGTTATAAGTTATTAACGTGTTTTTATTAACGTATTCATGATAAGTACTTTCATTGGTTGAGGTAATTAGCTTTTTAACAACTCGGTTTTTTTCGTTATATACATATTCGTACATTTTGTTCATTTATAAATAGACGTTAAATATTTTTTTCAATACATAAGTGTGATATGTTTGTGATGCCCCATAATCACAGATGAACAACACGATATTCCTTAGTTACAGCCAGAAAGTTCAATAGGAATAGGTTCAAAAGTCAAATGGGCGACTGAAAACTGATATGGTACATGCCCGTTAAAAATACTTCACCATCTGAAGATAAGTAAAGGCACTTGAGAATTCCTATAAAAAATTACCGTTTTACACAAAAGTCATAAATAACTCATCACGTCCGCTGATCGCCATATCTAGTAAAATTAACGAGTAAACAAGAGTATGAATTCAGAATTTTCTGACAGCTCCCCTAATCGCATTGCGATACGAGAAATCATAAAACTGTTTTAATGTATTCAGTCCGACAGAAAAACGCTATTAATGTATAGATTATGACAGCCCATTGATGTAACTCGAAAGTCGAAAGGCATACACTTTTGTTTTAAATATTTTGATGACAGAAACAAAGCCATTAATTATTGAGCCGCTGACAAGTTGAAGATAATTATAATATCAGACATTTTTCCCCGCGACTAGCCCAACTATCACGTGATCCGGTAACGGGTTATAAAAAGGCGCGATGTTTCGGATCAACTCTCACTCGGTGTTCAGCCGTCAAACAAAGAACAAGTACGTTCAAAATGAAGTAAGAATTTCATTCGATCACGACCTAGTGAAATCAAGATGAGAAGAGTACGAATATAGTTGTCAAGCAGTGAACTTAAGTAGCCATCAATAGAAATTATATTCAATTCAATCCGAGTATCCAAGTGAATTCACCAGTAAACCAGTATTTTTTCCAAAAATTACCTATTATTTATCAACGCTTCCAGAACTTGATAAGTCAACGAAAAGCCTCAAATCGATGGTTCATTATCTCATAGAAAACCATATCTATAACGCTATACTAAATACAGTGCGAGTAAATTAAAATAACAATTTCCGCGGGATAAATCAAACTAATGATGAAATTAAAACTAATTGTCGTTTAAAAGCCATCTCCAGTGAATAAGTGTTGATTCTGCTGATGTATCGTAAGTTATATAGTTTTCTGTATTTATGGGTTGGCAAATTGAATCATTTATAATGAGCATGTGTCTGAAAAGGTATCTCCATAATTTCATGTTACCAGAGTTTTTCAAAAGATAATTATCAACAGTCGTTCGTAACTATTGATGCCACTATTACTTTTCGCCACTCTATTTGAATTGTAGACTGATAAAGAAACAACTTCAAGTAAACTACGCTCTAGTTTTTTTTCTGACTATTGTATCATCTCATTCGTATGTAGAACGGATGAAATACTTTTGTCAATTTTTATTGAATATATATGTATATTCTTAACATTTTTAAGAGGGCATTATTATTTTTTATTATTATTTTTCGAATCTTTCTGAAATCCGGTACGTACTTCCTGGATAAACAACCCACCCCCAAGCACAGAGAGAAAGGGGTCATTCCTATGCTGCTCCAGGAACATAGTCTCGGTTCGACCATCCTCAGATAGTCGATGCTCTCGATGCTTGTTTTCTCAATCTAACAAAATGTCTGGTTCTACAGGTGTGTTGTGTTAATTCATAATACCCCGTATAGTCCGGGCTTATCATGTTCACCTACAATGCAATAAATTCACTTACAATTATTTAAAAAAAATCAATGAGAATGTTGATATGACATTTTAAACCGTATTCGAAAATATTGAAGCTTCTATTTCATTCATAAATTTTGCATCTACTCGATTCATTTAATGCCATAGAAATACACAAATTTAAATTCAGTTACATTTCAACACATTTCCCACCTCTCGGTGAAAATTCAAAATATACAAATTGTAGATATTGATCTCTACTTCCAGATGCCGTTCACATAATTTGACGACGATTTCCCTTGAATCGGCGCTTTTTGAAATTGTGCAAAAACTACAGATCGTACAGAAACCATCTTGCACACAGTTGAACTACATGTTATTAACCATAATTTCTTCTCAAGATTGTTTGTCCAGCTTTGGATTTTTTTTAAATTATGATTTTTTCAAATCGTCTATTTTTAGAGGGTTTTCCGGATTTTTTCAGTGGAAAGTGCACCGATCCGGTCGCACAAAGAAAAATGTAGGTTTTTGAATTCTCTACAAACTTTTTTTTTGAGTGTGAAACAATCATTTCAATGCTTTTCAAGATATTATAAAAACAAAAAAGTGGTAATTTTTCACACTATTTCTTGTTAAAAAAATTCCACAAAGTGATTTTGCTGGGGCTGACACCGGGAAATATCTTTCAAGAGGTAGTACATGTTATTTGCGTCTTTATTTGAGTGTGAAAATAGCTTCTATTTTTTCTCTATTGGTTGGCCGATTGTTATACTACTTCCGAGAATTCTCAAGCTTAAGATCTGTAGACCAGGGTTGTGCTGACCATGACCCACTTTTAACCAAATGTATAGTTGAAATTAACCATATTTCCATTATTGCAAAGTGAAAATGCTTCTAGAAAATATATTTCCTGATTTTTCTAGTATTTACAATATTCAGGAAAGCGTGGAGACCTAGTGAATGCGATGCCACTTGCATCAATATTACAAGTGATTTCTGGTGAGTACTTCTTTTTGGAAAACATTTCTTTGCCTCGTTGATTTATGAGTTTCAAGAAGCTGGATTAAGAAATTAGATAATGAAAATTTTTCCCGTTTACATTTTGTTAATATCACACGAAAATGCTCAATGCTGGATTTTTCAAAAAAATATTTCTTTTCAATATTCAATAGAGAATGTTTCTGAACTTATGATCATGAACAACGTTGAAAATATTTGTTGATTCGAAATTTTTTTTTTAAAATTAAATAAATTTTAAATTTTTTAACCCTAAGTATTTTAAAACATTGATTTTTGGGAGGTATTCATATTGAAAAGGAAAACATTCTCAATTGAATATTGAATAGAGAAAGATTTTTCCGATAATTGAAGAAAGTACGATACATTTTTTATGTTTTTTCAATATCCATCTGAAAACAACTATTTCCGGCTAAGCCACGCTGGACATTGAACAACATCTGATATATTGAAAAGGGAAACATTCTCAATTGAATATTGAATAGAAAATTTTTCTGTGAATTAAAAATCCGCAATAAAAATGTTCATATTTTCAAAAATTCAATCTGATATATATTGTAAAAGGACCCTAACTCAGAAGAAACAATGTAAAAGTGAAATTTTGCATTTTTATTCAGATAGTTATTGGATGTTCCTTATCCAGCCTCAATGTGATGGAGATCCCACTGAATTATTATCCTTTCTTGAAAATATGTTTTTAACGAATATAAATTAATTTGAATGTTTTTTTCATATAGTTGAAGGGATACTGAACAAATCGTTCGGGAAATCAGACTCACTAAGAATGTCAAAGAGAAATACTTTATTGAAATATTGCTTGATTCACTACATAACATTCCTTTGTATTTTTGGGTTTTCTCTCCCCTAGAAATGAAAATAATCATTGAAAAGGAAAATATTTCCCATGAATATGGAGAAGAAAGATTCTTATGAAAATTGAAGAATCTACGACAGTATTTATGGAGTTATTTTTTGTAATATCTAACAGAAAACAACTACTTTCCCGGCTAAAGCCACGCTGGACATTGAACTACATCTGATATATATTCTAAAAGGATCCAAACTTAAAAGAAAAATTCTGAAAGAGAAAATTTGCATTTTCATGCAGATAGTTATTGAGATCTTGATTCATATATGGGATGACCTTAGAACGACGGCTGGTCACTCTCAACCGGTAATCGCATGGCCTGCGAAGCCTGTGGATAAAACCCGAAAGAAATTTGCAAACCATATCATTGTCATAAATCAGGAAGAGTGTGAGACATATGTGCAATTCCTGGGCGTACAGTAGGTGTAAGGAAATAACATTAGTTTTCAGTCCATTTTTAGATCTACTTCCAATGTTACGGAGTAACCTACATACGAAATTGAAGATGATAACATTCTTCGATTACTTCGGTGGCAAGGGAAAATATTTGTGGAACTACGATTCAGTAGAAATAACGAATATATGATTAGGTTTTAGTAGGTTTTCTTCAAATATATTTTTTACTCAATTCCCTCGAAACTATTTTTTCATACAATATTGGCAAGATTGTGAACATCTGTGAACTGTGAACATCGCTCCGTGACTTTTGAGTCTTTCAGTGAGACATACAGTGACAATGAATTGGAAAAGTTTACTAATTGTTCATAATAGTGCGAACTTCAATCTGGAGCTGTTCTCAAGAAAATATATTTGTAAGCTTTCGTCCTATCATGCTTAACAATGGTTAATTGCACCAAATATTCAACGGCGATAAGCAGATCAAAGCCGGCAATTTTTTGTGAGGCATGCAAAAACCCTGTTTACTCGTGTATTTCTAAAACTATTGATACACTCGCCGCAATAAATGGGGTACCGGGGCTCTTTTGGAGATGCGAAGACTGTATCAAGGATTGTGTCTCAATTAACAAAAAAGAAATCAGTCAGCTTCTAGACTCAAAAGTAGATGATGCGCCATCCAAAATCAACGTTCAAATAGCGGCTATAAGATCTGATGTAACCAAAATATTCAGGGAATCAGCACTCGATAGTACCCCAACACCATACGCTGATGTTGTCAAAAATGAGACTCACCCCGCAGTTATTATTTATCCTGAAAATGAAAATCAGTCTATCACAAAAACGAAGTCAACCCATCTGAAAATGGCCTCCACTTCCTCATCGGATGTAAGTCTAAAGAAAATAACGGAAAAATTAAAAGACTTGTTGAAGAAAAAATGGCGGAATCCTACGTGGTTCGGGAGTTTGCTGGTATCAACCCAAGAATTCACGTGGTAGGAATGTCTGAACAGTACTCTGATAGTGTATTGCTTGATTTATTAGTTAAATGTAATCCCGATATTTTCTCCGGATCTTCCGACTGTACTATAGTTAAAAAAATTCCCACTAAGAAAAATAACAGTATTTTCCAAACTGTGATTCAAACTAAGAAACACTGTTATGACAGAATGATGAAGACCGGCAAACTGTTTATTGGCTTTGATAGTTGTAGCGTTTTTGATGCAATTGATATTTCTCGATGTTTTACATGTAACGAATTCCACCATTCTTCTAGAAAATGTAACAAGCCTCTCTCCTGCCCACTGTGCGGTGACAATCGCGAAGTTGAGGCGTGCAATTCTCAAATACGCTGCACTAATTGCGTTAAACTTGGTGGAACAAATGTCTCGATTGATCATGCGGTGTGGGAAAAGGAGAAATGCACTGCTTACCAAACGGCTATCAAAAAATTCAAAATTGACGTGCTTGGCTGTTCGTAGCAATCACCATCTTCCTCCGAGACATTAAATAATCTTCCCATGATAATACTTTTCCACGAAATAGAAACTGCATAGACATTTTTTATCAAAACACTCGAGGTTTGCGATCTAAAACAGACCTTCTCCTAAACTCAATTTCGGTGAACGATTATCCAATTGTTGCACTGACAGAAACTTGGTTGAACGACTCGATCAAAAATGAGGAGCTATTCCCAAACTTTTAGCAAGTATACCGCTCAGTTAGAAATTTCAATGAATGCAATTGCACAAGAGGCGGAGGAGCTCTTATTGCAGTATTAGATTCGTTCGGCTCCTCACAGGTTGACTTAACACCTTCAATTCCTCATGACCTGGTCACTCTAGACATTGTTATGGTGAAGATAGTTCCTAATTCAACTTCACTGTTTGTCAACAATATTTATGTTCCTCCCTCTCTGTCAAACGACAAATTCTTTATCATGTTCGAAACACTCACCAACATCCAAGTTGCCTATAGCAGTAATATTCTCGTCACGGGTGACTTTAATATACCTTTATATGTCTCGTTCATACAGGGTGGCCAACTGAATGCAACAAACAATATCTTAAAGAACTTTCTGGAAATCAGTAATCTGTCACAGTATAACTGCATCCATAATGATCATGGGAGAATACTCGACTTCGTACTATACGGTAGTAATGCTGAGTGCAGTGTCGAGAGATCATCTGATCCCTCAGTACCCGAAAACAAACATCACCCCGCCTTGAATGTTCATTGTAAATCGAATATGGCTCTTAATCTGAAAAGAAACTTCGCCGCCTCTTACAATAATGGGTACAACTTCAGGAGAGCAGATTTTTCATGGTTGTATGACGTTATAGCTGATATTGACTGGACCTTTCTTGAAGCTTTCGATAGATCAAATGATGAACTTACTTTTACGGAAAAATTTATAATGCATTGGATCAATGTGTACCCCTACGAACTGGTAACGTCAAGCGTGAATATCTGCCGTGGTTCGACAGGGAAATTATTCGTCTGATACGCCCCAAGGCTAAGCATTGGCGTTCATTCAAAAACAGCGAGAATATTGCTGCCTGGGATGAATTCACTTGCTTGGGGGCAAGGATCGAGTCTGACGTTAACAATTCGTAAAAAATATGTGAAATCTGCTGAAAATTACATAAAAGACAAGCCAAATAAATTTTGGGCATTTATAAATAACAAAAAAGGATCAACTGGCATATCTGACAGGATGACCTACGGAGGACAATCTTTTGAAACTCCTCAGGACATTCTCAATAGCTTTGCTGATTGTTTCTCCAAATCATACATTATTAGTTCTCAGACCGAATTTAGTGATAGTGATCCGCATTCACAAGTCCTGAACATTACCTATTTCGAAGAAGTGTTGGCAGCTTTGAAACAGCTGAAACCAAAGATGACTACGGGTCCCGACAGCATCCCTGCACTAATGGTCAAAGACTGCGCTTATGCCCTGGCTAATCCACTGACAAGCCTGATAAATATCTGCGTCAAAACTAGTACCATCCCAGACCAATGGAAATTATCTAAGGTTCGCCCAATTTATAAAAAAGGGGATAAGTTTGATGTTGAAACTTCCAGAGCCATATCAATAATATGTAATTTCGTTAAAGTGTTTGAAATCCTCCTGTACAGCAGGTTATATCCTCATCCGAGCAATCAAATCTCATGACTTCAACATGGTTTCATGAAAGGTCGCTCGACAACCACCAACCTTCCTAATATCACTCAATACATTGCAGAGACTACTGATAGGAGATCCCAAACCGATGTCATTTATACGGACTTCTCGAAAGCGTTCGACAAACTTGATCATGGAATACTACTATCAAAACTGTACAGGTATGGCTTTTCTCAGCCCCTCATCGAACTCTTCGTGTCATACCTCACCGACAGACGACAGTATGTCATATTCAATGGCTCCAAATCTATTGAATAAGCAGCTAACTCAGGTGTACCTCAAGGAAGCAACCTTGGTCTACTCCTCTTCAACGCTTCCATTGACCTCAACTGCTTAATATACGCGGATGACCTGAAATTATTTTCTGAGATTAATGGGATAGAAGACTGTTTTCGATTGTCCCTCAACCTGAAACGCATTGAGCAATGGTGCTTCCGTAATAAGCTTCCTCTTAATGCAAGTAAATGTAATGTAATGATATTCACTTTGAGAAATCAGCCACTTTTATATCAATATTCAATCAACGACATTCCCCTCCAACGGCCTGTCACATACACCGATCTTGGTGTTATCGACACGAAATTATCTTCTGCCCCTCATATTGAAGCCACTCTGTCTGCTGCAAACAGAATGTATGGATTCATTGCGCGTATCTCTAAAGATTTCTCCGACCCATCCACATCGGAAACCTCATACTATGCCTTTGTCAGATCAAAATTAGAATACGTATCTATAACCTGGAACCCACATCATCAGTTATATATAGAGAAGGTTGAATCGGTTCAGCGTCGCTTCCTCAAACTTCTCTCCTATGAAACGGACAACATATATCCACCAATTGGCTTCCTCCATGATGCATTGTTGGCTAGACACGCTATGAACAGCCTGAGCTCCACAATTTTTCTGTTCAAACTTATCAACAACCTAATTATTGACCCACATATTCTACAAAAACTCAATTTCAATGTACCTAGGCCATCGTCTAGAGTAGACAACACGTTTTATTCACCAACACCACGAACATATATCTTGAAATACTCACCGTTGCATAACATGTGTGTCAATTGTTATTCTGCAAGTTGTCAGATTGATATTTTTGACTGTTCAATCTCTGCCATTAAATCCTATTACTTTAGTTAATCTCGATATGTATTATCACTTCGTTAATTTGTTATTTTGTATTGTACTGTATCTGTAACTTATATTCCTGTTCTGTAGTTGGGTGTAACCTGTAGAACAGTGTATCAATAAATAAATGGATAAATAATTGAAGAAATGCATTGAATACATGCATATATTATGTATATCAGTACAGTATGTGAATAGGAATAGGAATCCCGACTTTTCATTGAAAAAAATATTGAGAATAAATTTCCTGATATTCTTGTACTACAGATTTATCCAAAAATGAGTGCATCAACTGGAAGAAAAAAAATACAAGAAAAAATATTCGGAATTGGATCATAAACAGATTATGAAAACATGCAATTTTTTCATACCCTGGTTCTTCCAAGCTTGTGTACGCACTCATTATTCATCATTGAAATTATCTCAAATGCACTGAATCATCTTGTAAAATACGCAAATTATATCCTTTCGTATGAGAATTGAAAGTTAGTTTGGTGAATTCAACATATGACACTGTAAAATAGTTACTCTTGGAGATTATGGAAGTCTACGCATAGATTGATATATACTTTTTGTTCAAGAATATTCTTATCGGCAAAGTTATATGATGAATATAAATTAAAATTCTGATAGAACGTATATAGAAAGGAAATTAAATAAATATAATACAAATAGGTATGAATATAATAATAATAATAATAATAATTGTCTTCAGTGTTCCCAAATGTTTGTAATAGAAGTGAAGACCATTGCTAATATTGACAGCTACGGGAAACAGCGAAGTTCATCTTCAATAGTGAAGGGATTCTACTACGAAGTTGCTCTCCCACTTAACCTCGAGAAATTCTATGTCTAAGTGAAAGGATATAGTAATTTCCCTACTCATCTCTTATTTTCACGAATTATTCATCTCTACTTTTCATAAATCTAAATGAGTTGGGCAAACTGGTTAGGTAACTAAGTTAGACGAGTATTCACATTCGATAAGTGATATAAGGTTCCTTTCAATTTCAATCTGAACATGGGATAATTGGAGTTCTCGATTGTCAGAGGAATGGGGTTGTATATTTTGAAGATTTGTTATGTAAACGAAGGTCTGAAAATCTGAAAATTTCTTTTCTGAAGCGGGAAGGTGAAAGCAGACTTCTGTGTCTCAAATTTGAGTTAAGTACGTCTATTATGAAATATATTTTTTGTATAAATAGATGGGAATTTTTCCGCAGATAATTTTATGAAAAAGAGTAGCTGCATGGTGTATCCTCCTATGTTCCATGTCCAATCACCCGAGTTCATCCAGTTTGTGTGAGATTCTTTGGCGTCGTCTTATACCATATATTCTTAGGCACGCATTTTGTACCTTCTGTGTCTTTTTTTTGACAGTATCTGCATAATTGAATTTTGACAACACCAGGCTGTCACATAATGATGTTTTGATGTGTGCTGTAGCAAGTGCCTGTTACAATAAATTACTTTCAGTGAGCCATAAGCTTGTTGGATTAATTCATTGATGTGTTTATGAAACCTTAAATCAGAGTCAATCACCATACCCAGATTTTTGGCCCCTTCAAGGACCGTTAAATTTTCACCGTCAATTTGGAAATTAACAGTATGTAAAAGAAAAATCTTTCATTCAGCGAGCCAAATATTATAACTTTGGGCTTGGAAGAGTTGATGTTCTGACGCTGATTTCACAAAGGTGTAAATTAGCTCACAAGAGTCATCAACCGATTGTGCAGAAAAACTATAATATATTTGGGTATCATCCACATAGAGATGGGCATGACAGCTTTGTAGAGAGCTCAAAAGATTTGAGGTGTATATAGAAAACAGCAGTGGACTCAAAATGGATCCCTGCGGGATTCCGGACTTCAGGGCCAAATATTCAGAAGTATTATTATCTAGCAGAACATGAACTCTGATCTGCTGCCCTGAGGATGTCATCTACAATGTGAAGGAGTGTTGTGGTACAACTAAAACCATTGCGAAAGCCTGACTGCACAGTGGGAAGTATAGAGTTTTGTTTTAAATATTCGCTGATTTGATTTTCCATAGCTTTTTCTAAGATTTTAGACATAGTAGGTAGTATGCTTATGCAGATCTCGATACTCATTGTTTGCTAAGCAGAAGTTTAGTATATGAGTTATATACGGTATGATATGTGGGCAACATAATTTAATAAGTTTGAGATTGATTTCGTCGCATCCCTTGGCATGTGTCTTAATCTGACTAATAGTAGATTGCACAAACATATCGTTCACTTCTCTGAAAAAGAAGTTTTCCGGAACAAGTTGGTTATGTTTATAGAAATCGAGAAGACGGACTGGAGGTTCACTACTGGGGATTGAGTTTACTTAGAAATCACTGGAGTTATTTAGATTTTCGGGAATAGTATGAATTTTATTTTCAATAATTTTATTATTTTTCAAATTTGATCATATTTCTTCAGAAGTGCAGTTATTGAATTGATGAAGAAAATATGCACGCTTTTCTCGTCTTATTGCTTGATTAGTGTAGTTCCTCAGGTCTTTATACAACTGGAAATTACTATATGTTTTTGTACGCCTATATTTTCTTAACGCTTTGTCTCATTCTCCAATCATTCGTTCAACTGCGTATGTTAACCAGGAAGCCTTTTTCTTGGTTACCCTAGATGTGACAAGAGGTGCGTCTCTATCAAAGAGATTGGTGAGAGAGTTGAAAATGTAATGCTCTTTCTCATCTACATTCTCTTGATCAAATATACGAAAAAACGATATGCCCCTTAAATCTGTCTAGAAACATTTATTGTTAAAATTTCTGAAGTCCCTGTAGGTACACATTCTAGGGCTATGATCTATTTTAACATTCAATTCACAGAAGGTAAGCGGACGGTGAGAGATGTTATGATGGATGACACCGGAATCGACAACATTGTTTTTGTTGGCTATTACAAAATCTGATAGAGTTTGTAGAGTAGCTGAAGTATTTGTAATTCTTGTGGGTATGTTCATCATTTGCGTTAGATCGAAAGACTACAAGATTTCATTGAATTTATCGTATACAATATTTTTATTCAGAAAGTTCATATTGAAATCTCCCATGCATACATTTTACCCCAGTGGAAAAACTGACAAGGGTATCATCAAATTCATCTAGAAATTTATCAATGACTTGGTCATGGGGTTTATAGACTACCCTTATAGCGAAAGTTCATTTATTGAGGGACAATTCAAACCAAACTTCTTCCCAAAAGTTATTGCTGTTAGGAATTAGGACTTCACAGTTGTGATTGTTTTTTATATAAAAGCACAAACCCCTTCCTCTAGCATTTCTGTCACCCCGAAAGAGAGTATAACCCATGATAATTAGTAAGTCATCTCTTATAGTGAAATTCAGCCATGACTCACAAATCATCAGTATGTCCAATGAGTGATCGCCTATTACAGTTTTCACTTCTCGGGAATAGGGTAATAATGATCTGACATTAAAATATCCTATTTTGAAATAAGACACATTTTTAGCAAGAAAAAAAGATAATCTTCTCTCACGACGATTCCCGTGTTCATCAAGAAACTTTTCCTTCTATATATTTCACTTTCATGTATATCATTGGAAGAGTCGTGAGTGTTGACTCTGTAACTGCTTTCGATAGCGGTTTTATTCATGTTAAGGTTCATAGTTTTTTTTCTATTTCAAGAATCACCTCATCACACTTTTCGTTGTTCACTTCTTTCATGCCGAAGAATATAAGATGTTTCCTTCATATGTATCGCTCATGATACTCCCGTTTGTGCATTGAAGTGTCTATTAGAGATTGTTGGTTTTCCAGTTTTTCCAATACTACCTTATTTTCCTTCTCCAGCATTTCGATTCCTTCACTGAGTTTCTCACCGAAGTTTTCAGTGATAAGATTGGCTAATTGACCAAGAAATTCTACTGATGTACATAGTTTCTTGGCTAAGTTTTCGACCGCCCTGTGCATGTCATCTTCGCCCTTGATTGCTTCTGATCGAGACATTATGGAGTAAATAGAAATGACAGACTTACAGCAATTTCTTCCACCAGATAGGAATGCACTTACGTTTGGTTAATACACTTGGGAAGTTAAGTTTGCAGGGTTCCTCAGTGTGAAGTTAATTAGTTTTGTACAGCACCACGGACAACACGTCTACACGCTTTGACACATAAACACAGACAGACAAAATATAACATTGCATACTATAAATGCAATTGCATCACAATATATACAAGCATCTCAACAAGCATATATATATATATATATATATATATATGCACTGAGTATGTGTGTTTATAGGTGTGCATATATGTATGTGTGGGTATATGAATTTATATTTTACAATCTGTGTATTTTGTGTTAATTTTTTCTGTTTCTCTATATACATTTTATAATCATTTTAATCTATCAACATAAACTTGTACGTGTTTTATATGCCCCTTTTATATTATGGTGCCCTGAAGATGTCATTTCAAAAGACGAATCATCTACAAAATAATTTCGGTTCGTTATTGGACCGTATTTCAACCAAATTCACAGTTAATCTTGAAATTATTTGACTCTTCATATGTTGAGGTTAGTAATCATGTGACGTAGCTGTATAATGTACTGATTTGCCGCATTTGAAGATCATGTAGCAAATACTGGATAAGTATGATTACTTTCGTTTCGGACGTCCATCATCTTACTGGACTTAACAGGTTCTCACGATTTTTTAAATGCTTGTATCTGCAATCGTCTTCAGGTGAATACTGAAGACAATTGTTTCGACGAATTACGAATTTAAACAATGAACTTCTCAACACTATATATTTCATTTGCAATTGCTATAATTGTTTATTTCTCGAAAAAAGTGTGAACAAACATATTGGCCTTTTATTTGTTTGTAAGTGAATCAACTGACTGTATGGATAAATCATATCAATATTATCATTTTCATGTATCGCGAGTAGTATTTCTGAAGAAGCGTTTTTTCTGTCGAGATAAATTCTCGACGTTTCGAGGGGAGAGGTGAAACAGTAAAGGCTTTTTTCTGGCCTCATCTCGACGAAAGACATTAATAACAACTCCAAGAATACTAGACCACTGAAATATTATTATAAACACTTACTGAATTTGCTATTTCGAGGATATATAATTAATATACCATCCCAATTCCAGATTACCAATAATTTTATAACAGTGTCCATCACAGATTACCTCCACGAATTTCCAATCTGTCGTCACAAACGCGGATGGGCCGAATTGATCAATATCGAATTGTATTTACTCGAATGCGACAGCCATTTTCGAATAAATCATGTCATAACGGCAACGATGGGAAATGTCCTATATTAACGAGAGAGCTCTGCGTCACACACATTATGGCATAAATTATTCGCATGGAACTCATGAAACACGGTTTTCGAGTTCCACGGGCAATATCTGGCTGATGGCAAACGCTTTATCTGCGAACTTTAGCATGATGAATGGAATTGATGTCGTTAGCAAATTTCCAGAATTATGAAATGTTTTCAACTGAGTTATATGAAACTTTGAGAAAAGATTTGAAATATTCCAGGGTCGCTCCTGAGTTATTTGGTACTGTTCTAACTCTCTGAGTTTTTGAAATGGATTCCAAAAGTCTCCATATGGAAATGGTGCAATTCAAAGGTACTCATCGGCATTTTTTGATAAAGTAAAGCCCGGGAACAGATATTAATGATAAACTGTCGACCATTGATATTGAAATGACATGTTTTCCACCTTTCATTATATACCGAGTGACAACAATATCACTAACACCCCTATTTTGCCCTTTGTTTTTGCAGTTATCAAAATAAAATGCGACACAGATGATAAAGACGCCACATCTTGACGTCTCTGACGATTTTTTCGGACTTTCGGTTTGGCCAGAAGCGACATCAATTTTTAATTGTTGAATGATACACCCTGTATATTATTGCATTTTTCCAGATTCCTGAGAAAATTAGAAACTATTTCAGTGGTTTTTTTTTGAGCTAAGTTTTGTTCTCACTCTAGCGTCCCTGATTGAATTAGAAGCATCATTAATGACATGTAAAGTAATAGAAGAATCATTAAACTCCGTCCTTTTTTCACTGGCAGCATGACTTCGTGGTCTCAGGTATAAAATAAACATAAACCATAGGCGATACATTTCTTACCAGAATGTAAGACGGAAATTCAATGATACTTATTACGAACTTTTATACTGTAAACACGGATTTACTTAAGAGCAAGTTATGAGAATATGGTTAAATACCTACAAAATGAATATATAATAATACTTATACCTATTCCACTCACCACTCGTTATTGAAGGATGAAGGAATTGAGGTAAATATTTGAGCACAATTACCATAGTAAATAGTCAGGTCGAAATAAAATATTAAGGTGGAAATTCCCGAGATACACTTTGACTGTACATTCGTTTCTAAAAATCGGACATTATTACAAAATGAGGGTTTTTAGTTAAAACCTCATAATTTCAATTTGCTTACTTCTTAGGTAAAACCAATACAATTCGAAACTGTTATTATTGCGGATAATGAATGCAAACTGGATGTATCCGCCCCAGGATCATCAGTTTGTATTTAAAAGCAAATAAATAAAGGAATTCTGAGTTTTCCCCCGTCAGCTAGTTTCTACACAATTCAATATAATACTGTTTTGCTGTGGAGGGGAATCCGTAACGAGCTACTGCTATTCTTAATACGTTTGTAATCTTTGAGTAGTGTTTATGAAAATGGAATCGAGTACAAACTTTACACCAGTTAAACCCAATACATTTGTTGAATATTCTGTAAGAGAAAAAACTATAGTGCTTAATGTGCATGATGCACTTGTTCATCAACAACCCACGAGTTCCGTTCGCCAGAGAGTGTCTACATGTTCTATACGACGGGAGTGAGTGAAAGAACAATTTATAGGTTTTCAAACGAGAGAAAAAGTGAAGTCATTATTGCCTCAAAACAAAATTCAGGAAGGAAATCACTATCAATCGATTACTTTGATAGGACCGCCATCCGAAGGAAAGTTCACTCTTTTTATATGAATAAAGAAATAACAACAATAGACAATAGAAGTTCTACAGTCAATTCAGGAAGACGACGATTCACCACAGCAGAAGCAAAAGTCCCTCCTTATAGATAAAGACGAAATTGTGCGTTGGAGAAGAAATTATTCAAGGACGATCAGGAAGTATCGATCTGAAGGAATAGAAGGATAATTCATTATTTGGATGGAACATGGCTTAACGAAGGACATACTGTGCAGAAAACATGGGTCGACACTATTATAAAAACTTCCGCCAAGCAGTCATGGAAGGATATTCCACGGGGTTACCTGCACCGATCGGAAAAGGGCGTAGGTTGATTATCACCAATATTGGAAATGAGCATGGTTTTGACGATGGTGGTTTGCTGCAATTCGTGTCAAAATCAACGGAAGATTACCACTGGGAGATGAACGCGGATGTGTTTGAGGACTACTTTCCACAAATGATAGAGCTGTTGCCTGCAAATGCCGTTATTGTCATGGACAATGCTAGCTACCATTCCAGGCTTGAGGAAGCGATGCCAACATCAAAATGGAGAAAAACAGTAATCTTTGATTGGTTACGGCAGAAAGATCTCCCACATGATAATAGCATGGTGAAAAAGAATGATTATCCATTGGGAGGCAACACAAAGCAAACTACAAACAGTACGTAGTTGACGAAATGGCTGAAGAAAAAATATGGTTGAATTACGATTACCTCCATACCATTGTGAGCTCAATCGAGCTCATATGGGCTCAAGTGAAAGAAGACATTGCTAGGAACAATACTACTTTTAAATTGGATGATGTACATCAGCTTCTTCTAGCATCGTTCTCCAAAGTGACAATTGGGAAAATGGTGTGAATCAAGTATTCACAGGAAAACAGAAGATGTGGGATCTTGATAATTTAATTGACCAAACTGTGGAATCTCTAGTAATTTCAATAGGACCCGAAGATTCATCTGATTCGGATACCGATGATGACTGTGAAATGGACATTTAGGTAAGTAACTACATACATTTATTACCATCAATCACTATTTGCAACTAAAACATTTCAGTGAGCTGCCGAGTCGCACAGGACGCAATTATAATAGTTGACAAGTGTAACTTTGATATATCAATAATCATCCAATAATCGATGAATCAATTATTACTGAGTTTAATATTGTTATAAACATGTATTATTTCTTGGAAAGTTTTATAAATAAATAAATAAATATTAAAACATGGTTTACCGCACGCACGTCACTGATCAGTACTTTTTCCATCGATGCTTTGTAATAATTTCATCGTCTATTGTTATTAGAGATAAAACAGAGTGGACTAGAAAAGTAAACTCGAAAACACATGAAGTCCTATCAAAACGTGTTTGTACCATGAAATTTATTTGAGCCGACGGTAAACAACTTTTCGCAGATTTGCATTTATAATGAGGGTGTTAGCTGCCAGTGAAAAAAGGACAGAGTTCAACCAACAAATTTGATGACTGGGTAAGGTCCCCGTGATCTTAACTCGTACAAGTTTTCATTAACTTCTGAGGGTTGGTCAAACAACTGAGAAAGCGGTTAAAAACAATTTTACAAAAAAAAAAAAAAAATTAATATATCGAAATAACTTTTTTGCAAAAATGTTGTTTTCAAATGGCCCCACCCTGCAGCACCCCCTCAGTTAATTGCAAATTTTCGAAACCAATCCAACGGTATTTTGGAACATAAAATCTATTGAGTATTAAACTAAGAAAACGTATTTGTTTTTTATTACGATGAAATCAAAATAAATCAATGCAATTTGAAAACTGGAAGAAAAAACATTATTAATTGAATATGAAAAAATCACACACACAATGACTATTTTATCGAATATCAACATATCAGATGCGCAAAGTGCGGACCTCCCTCTTCCACGCATCTTCTACTTCTAGAGATGATATTTCCTTTAACTTCCTCAAGCATTAGAGGCGTAATAGTTTCAAACGCTTGGCATATTTTGTTTTCCAAAATTGCCAATGTTGCTTTGGTTTGGAGTATGTACGTTCTTATAAATAGCCCTATAAAAAAGTCTAGGGGTGTGAGGTCTGGAGAACGTGAGGGCCAACCTGTCCGATACGCTGGCCCCCATTTATTGCAATAACCTGTTCACTAAAATTATGTGTTAGATGATTCACTACTGGGGCAGCATTATGGGGGGGAGCCCCATCTTGTTGGAAGTATAGTCTCCTCAAAATCTCGAAGGGTAATTATTCTAGGAATCTTAGAATCTGATTTCAAAAAGAATTTCAATATCGTTGACCATTCAGACGGTCTTGAAACAGTATTGGTCCAACAATCCTTGTACCAATAATTCCTTCCACACATTTACTCCAATTTTTTTCTGAATGTTGCCATGCCTCATTAGATGTTTATTTTCTTGCGGCCAATATCTGGTATTCTGTCTATCGAACATACCATTATTCGTGGATCGTTACTCGTCAGAGAAAAGAAGACATTGCACGAAATTCTGTCATAATTATTATCAGTTGCAGTCATTCAGCCTTCAATCAGCATCGTTTTTATATAAATGATGATGCAATTATTCACGACTAATATTTAGTTGAAGATAAACGCCATGTGAAGTGGAATAAATAGAAAAATCGAATTAAACGGTTTTCTTCACATAAAAGATTCAATATAAATTGAACCAGAAAATGGTAGATCTCAGGTGAAAAACAACTACTTTCCTGGCAAATACCACGCAGAACGTTGAATGATATTCACCTGATTATCCATGCATACCTCATATAAATGAACATTGAATGCAAATGTTTCTTTCTGATAGCTCATTATGTTTAATTTATGTCGTGTTCACCTAACAATCCGCATACCGGTTTCAGGCTTTTTTGGCCCTCACTACTGAGAAGGAATCTTTTATTTAGAAACCTATCGAGGTGGGAGATTTTGGAGTGTTTCTTTCTGTCACTAGGTACCTCCAGTTAAAAGTTTTCTTTTCCGGCGTACCTATAGGTGTTATAGACTCGATGATGGTTTTGGGTTATGTTGTGTCTCGCTTCAGCCAGAGCTCTTCGGACCTTTGGCTGGTTGACTACTCCGTACTGATGAGGGCCAAAAAAGCCTGAAACCGGTATGCGGATTGTTAGGTGAACACGACATAAATTGAACATAATCGAGCTTATCAGAAAGAAACATTTGCATTCAATGTCCATTTATATGGAGGTATGCATGGATTTTCAGGTGAATATCATTCAACGTTCTGCGTGGTATTTGCCAGGAAAGTAGTTGTTTTTCACCTGAGATCTACCATTTTCTGGTTCAATTTATATTGAATTTTTATGTGAAGAAACCTTTAATTCGATTTTTCATTTATATTTAGTTCATATCCTTTTTCTCCGGTTGAAACCATAGGATTCAATTCAACATATGCAACTACATATATTTCTGTTTTCTCATTGATGATAAAATTGAGATTTCTGAGTTTTTCTTCTTGTCTAAATTTCCTCTGTGGAATTGAAAAATATTGCCTGCAGGGATGTTGTCTTTCAGGATACCGTTGCGCATACAGATATTCAACTTCTGTTGCGTCCTTACGACATTTTCCTTAAATTAATAAGATATCTACTTGTTCGTCTCTCGAATATATACCTATTATTGTTAAAAACCATGAATAGATAAGCACTTATTCCACTATGTATCGACAGAACTGTTATAATTGTCAAACATTTTGTTTTTTCACGGCTCACTTTGGAAATTATTTGTACAATTTCATTGAAGTAATAGAAAACAAATTATACGTTTTTGAATTTGATATTCAATTGATTTCAGGTATGAAAATAGCGTTGGATTGGTTTCGAGAAGTATTTAACTGAGGGGTACTGCGGTTCCATTCAAAAAAACACATTTTTGCAATAAAGTGATTTCGAAAAATGAAAATGCAGTTATTAAATTTGTTGGTTAGTTTTCAAATTTGTATTTTTCCATTACTTTTTATGTCATTTATGATGATTTATGATGATAATCGCAGCACGCTAGATTGAAGAAATCGATATAAAAATCCACTGAAATAGTTTTAATCGATTCAGAATTTCCTCAGGAGTCTGAAAATGCGATAATATACAGGGTGTTCCATTTAAAAATCAAGAACTGGTGTCACTTCTGGCCAAACCGGAAGTCCGAAAAAATCGTCAGACGTCAAAATGTGCCATTTGACGTCTATATGTATGTCGAGTTTCATATTGATATATGCCAAAACAAAGGGCAAGATAGGGGTGCCAGTGATATCGTTGTCACCCGGTATACGAAAACCCACTTCCGGATTTCCAGTATATTTATCTACAGTATAACCTACCAATCGATTCAGTCGACCAAGTATCAAGAAATAATGGTGGATGCGCTTTTGCGATGGGATGAACTTATCAACATTGTTTTGAAGAAACGTTATTGAACACTTGAAATCATTCATGCTTGAACTAACGCTGTCGAAAAAATTGATATTCAACTAACCGGTTGTCCAAAAATTGGACATTATTACATTTAAGACAGATTCATTCAAGGTAACACAATTCGGAGTGTGAACTTGTAAACCTAACGCGTACTCATCATACTAGAATATAGATCTTTTCGTTCTTTTATCTGCACTTAGGATACCTCATGAACGTCCATATCTAAATTTGCAAACCCGGCAAACGGATTATAAGATAAAATATACTCTTCTCAAAGTTAAAGATGGAGTTGTGGATAACATTGCGATGCCATTTTCAAGAAAAATCAAACTTCTGAGGCTAATAGTAAATAAGGAGTTATCGAAGGACATGATGCAAGTATTCAAGGATTCAATTATGGGCCATCAAGACATCATCTCTGCTGGTGAGAAATTCGTCATCGCATTTCACAGTGATCCTGATGATAACATCGATTTAGACACGCTTCGCTTTCAAATTTTAAGAAATCTCAGGAAAAGTAAATTTAACTGAGCACTACAACATTTAACAAGCGATGCTGCACAATACTATTCACTTGGGAGATATTCCGCATAAATGAGCATCAGAACAAACATGAACATTCCCCTTTTGGTCATCACCGGAGGTTAACAAGCATAACTTCAGCCCCAGTATTAATTTACTGATTTTACATGACGTCACATCGAAGAACTACAACAAACTGGAATTCATACATACATGTGTATTGAGTACCAATATTGATAATAAAGGCAGCAGATATGAAGCCAAAACGAATGAAGCATGACCATCGCTCGGGCTCTTTCTAATCGGCAACGTTGAATTGATGCGCATGCGCGAAAATGAAGGCGTGACATATATATCGATTGATGTTCGATTGCTATAACTACGCGCTGCCAATATGACAAGGAATGATATATATATAACCCGACGTCACTTTCATTGAATTGCTCTTATGGCCAGTTATCAATATTCGTAGTTGATAAATATATGCTTAGAACACTTCATGTCTCTACTTCTTATCTGTTTATGTTCCATAATTCATATGTTTCGTGTAAGCTGCCCAAAACAAATGCAACAAATGAATGGCGTTGAATTCTGTTTGGAACTTCATTAGCAGATGGCACGGTTAAGGAATGGTTGTGTCACGCTAAAAGTCAAACTTCAAACCTATGAAATTCTCTTTTTCTATCAACATTACAAAGATTGAAGTTCTACGAATAAGATCCCGTTCAGAACAGTTGGCGCGAAAATGAGATGAAATTCTGTCAAAAATAAGATTATTCTTGAAGTCTACCTGGCGATTTTTCCAAAGTGATTTCTTCTCTAATGGCCTTTTTGGGATCATTGGAACTTCCACGAAGGAAGGAGAAAAAGTAGGAGGTGGACTGATGTCTCTAGATGATGAATTAACTTGGAAATTGAGGGGATTGGAAAATGTCCCCGATGACATTCTTCCATTAAACTTTCCGATACAAACTATTACCAACTTCTAAGCCATTCACTGCCCATCTCTGCTGGACTAGCACCTCTCTAACAACCTTCTGACCTGAACAAAATCAGAGAGATCATTGAAGATATCATAAAATCTGTTGAAGAAATTGAGAAATCGATGAAACCTGGTCTGCGACAGTCTAGGCTGCTTCCAGCTATCTCAGAATGACTTCTACTAACAAAGGTGGGGGGAGAAAACAATAATCTGAATCAGCTTCTCTTTTATTTTTCAGTAAGTAACAAACTTGCATGATATAATTGGAGAAGGAGGGCGATCTAAACCAAGCAGTTGCTCGGAAGAACAAGGCCCACTCCCAAGATCGATAAGGCTAATGACTATTATAAGGATGATTATCACTTTGTAAAAAACACATGAATTTCATAAGTGAGCGTGGACTTTCCATTCTATGGAAATATCTTGATTTTGGCTAGTGAATTCCGAACCGTCACAGAGGGTCCCATGGCTCTTTGGTAGAACATATCCACTATATTTATAATTTTCCAATACTTTTAGTCAGAAGATTTGTCATCTCATAGGAAAAATTTTGTACAAAATATACATAATATAAAAATTGAATATAAAAGTAATAATAAAAATATTTGACTTGCTATTAGTTACTAGATAAATCACAATCACGAGTTGAAAAAAATTATTGAAATGAGCAAAGGTAGTTCAGAGAAGATACAAATTGATTTTTACATATACGAGTCATTTTACTATGAAGGTAATTTGAGTTCTTGCGATAAGATAGTCGTGTTGTCTGCCAAAATAGTGAACACCTCTCAATTTACCCAAAATCTGAGAGGTTCTTTCACTCAGATAGGACTCAAACCAATTGAAGCTTTGTCCCCTGGAGCTGTAGAGATGAAGCTTACGTAACAGCCAAAAACTTTAGATCGTCGCAAAATACTGCAGCGCTCACTTTCTCCAGACCTGAATATAGGTTTTTCAGAAAGCGAAAGATTGCATCTCCCGTACTTGTATTGGTTTGAAAGCTAAATTGTAATTGTATGTAATTTACAGACTTATAAATATTATCAGCTTCTTATAAGATTTCATCTGAGCAAACGTCCTTTGTAATTGTGGATCGATCATGTATGTCGAATTCCTCAAAATATTTTCTTTGTTGAAATTGTTAGCACATATTTATCTATTCCGATATCATCACTTATTAAAGGAATTTCAGTCTATTGTATATTCATAATTGACAATCAACTCATATTCCAAAATAAATTGGATACACATACTGATTGTCAATGAGATAACACATCGAATCAACATAAAAATATATATAACAGTAAATGTTTAATCAAAGGAATCTCGTAATCAATTTTTTGACTGATTATGACAACATAGTGTCATAATATATTTAATTCTACCCAATAACATAATTATTTCATTGATCTTGCAAATACGAAAATACCCGAAGCGTTTCCTGATTTATTACTCAATGATGAATTATTTCTCTGTCAAAAATCTAAATCAAGTTTTTCTGATAATTTGTTGTTTCCAGAATGAAGGAGAATAAATTGGCAACCCTCAAAATAGAATAACCAGTGCCACATGAGACAACAACAAAAAAGTACATTTTTTACCTGATAATACTGTAAATTGAACAGAGGAGGGTTATCCAACACTTCACATAATCTTACGGGACATTTTGTTATTCCTTTTATTCATCAATCTGTCCAAATTTATATTGAAAAAGAAATATTTAAAAAAGTTTTTGTGGGTAGTGACATTTATGCATTAATTCATGTCATTTGCTGAAAATTATACAAAACATGTAAATACTTTCGGAAGTTCAAAGATCAAGAAAAGCCCCTTTTCCGCCTTTCTTAGCAATAAGAAACGTTCAAAACACATCTTAATTATAATTTATGAAATTTGTTAGGCCTTTTCCACTATCCACATACATTTTGAACAAGCATAGGACACATGGGTACCAACTCGGTGGAGCCGTATCAATAGAAAATTGACCATACAAAATTGGTACGCCTACAATTGTTCATAATTATAATGATTTCAGAACACTTCTCGGAAATTCTATATAACACTTACATAAGTATATGGAATACTTGTTCTAAAATATGTTACATCGATCGATCAACCTCAAAATATTTCAGACCGAATTGACATAACCTTAAAGTCAACAAAAGCACAATCAGAACGGATCAGAGAAACAAATCACAAACAGCCAGTGTGGTCTTAAATTCAGTTTACTGAATTATGACAAGAAACGACGTCGGCGCCATCTGAAACTCTGTATAACTCCCTTTATCAAGTGGGCTGGTGTCCTCCAGTTTGTCCCAATATTTTACAGGTATAAGTGAATACACCATGTTTTTTAGACATCTTAGTTCTATGTTAGTATTAGATTTGACAAATTGAAAAACGCTGGTAATTTTTATATATTCAAACCTTTTCAACTTTGTGAATTACTGTATTTTATGGTTTTATGGGTTGCCCTTGTTCTTGCCCGACTTCTGAGTGGTACTTTGACAATTATTTAAAATTAACCATTCAATTACATTCGAACATCTATCATTCGCTTACTTTGCAGGCAAGATGACCTTATAGGTTGGAAGTGGTCTGCGATTAATAGAAAGAATAAATTGCGCGAAATACAAAATGAATTAGAGTATTTGTTCCGCCCCTTGCACATAGCCCTACTACTCCCAACTTTAAAATACCCTGCTCCTGAAGTATTATTGAATCCTCAACTATAAAAAGCATATGGTCGACCAAACTGCTGGTATCGCCATGGAAATTGGTAGTCAGGCTTATCTTGTCAATTAAAGAAACATGTTTTTCAGGGTTTCTGAAAATTCAACCATAAAGGAGTTAAAATAGGTTGAAAGTTAGGAAGCATAGGACTACCGTTAGTTTTCAAGTTGGAGTCATAAAACTGGTATTTGAGGTCTTTGTTATAAATAAACCAATAGTGTTTCAGTGTTTTTGTGATTTCAACCCCAAAAGGGTGAAATGAGATATTATTGAATGGGATTGGAAGTTTGTATAGGGGTTCCGTTAGTTTTGGAATTGGGTTCATGAAAATTAGTATTTGAGGTCTTTATTACGAATAAATATAAACTTGTTTCGGTGAATTCAGAAATTCAACTTCTAAAATGAGGGGTTCCGTTAGTTTTCAAGTTGGGGTCATAAACATTGATATTTGAGGTCACGCAAACGAGATAACGGATCAACGGGTTAACGGGATATCTAGATAACGGAAAACGGGTAACGGGGAAACGGAATAAAGGGATAAAGGGGCAAAGATATAGACATAAACTAGATGGAGCAACAACAAAAAATATAGAAAAAAATACAAATTCTACGCGGGAACCAGCTATATATAAATATATTTGGAAATATGTGAATATATTGGGTATGATCCAAGTGGCAAAATAAAAATTGGTGTATTGATGACGTCAATACGAGCAACTTCTGCTGTACTATACCGAATAGTCCTGAATTGAGAAGTCACCTTTTTATCTTTTTTTCACCCCCATATTTACCTCACATTCATTTATTAATATCTAGATGTTTTTCCCGGCCATTATTTTTTCGCAGAATCACCCGAAATGAAAGCCATTCCATGTGAATCAGCGCAATACATTTACGACAGCTATCACATCCCCACTAAATATCCGAAGCCATGAAATGTACTTCAATAATACAGCGCTTCGCCTCTCCCATTTCATTTCAAATCCCACAAAAATACACAACTTTATGTTACGTAATCGCAACATCTGATACCAACGACAGAAGCTCCAAGCAAACAGGGTCGGAGTGGTTACCGGAGGGGCGCATGCCGACTAGAAGTGAATCTCTATGTAAAGTTCCCCATGTTATGTCAAAAACATAGTGAGATAACTTAGTGCAAAAAGTAAAATGATAAAAAGTATTGTAATTGTAAAGTAATCGATATTGAGATAAAGCCTGAAAACGTGTAAATAAGAAACGAGTGTGTGAGTCGATGGACCCCACACCCAAACTATCAGTCTGATTCCTCTCAACAATAATAACAAGTTGTTTGAAAACATTATCTAGAGGTATTATTCAACATTTTTCAAATTAAAAAATAATATAGAGTAACGAATAAGGAAATGGTAATTCTGAACGACTTCCGTATTCTCCGAGTTCCTAATGGTCCAAATATTTAATGGTAAAGAAGACTTCAGCTAAATAAGAAAATTAACATGACTGATTATAAAACTTGAGCGAATATTCCAAGCGAGGGTCAGAAGGATACCACCCAAAAAAGTCTAAAGTTCTGTCTAGAGAAGATGTCTCAAAATTTATTCATGAAGCACATAATTATACATGAATATGCTAGTTACTCACGTAACTTTCGTTTTCCAAAAATAAGAAGAGCTTTCAAAAAACAATTTTACAAACGAGAATCGTGAAAAATACGATTTTATGATTCTAACTACACCAATAGGGTTCCCATCGTACTCTGGGATTGTGTTCAGAAGGTCTGAGCTTATGGTAAGAATAGGAACAGGATCAGGCATTCTTATGGATGCAAGGTTCAGCTAATAAATCTATTTCGAAAAAAAAACCGAACTTGTTTATAGTTGATTTTCTAAGTCATAATTATTTGAAATAATATGGTTTTGCTTTCAAAAAATTAACTTATTACTGGGAAGTTATATACTATCAGTGAATTTTCATGAAAATGCAATTATTTGTACTAGGAAATTGGCATAGGAAATACTTAAAGGAACTCTAAAGTTTCAGAGGGGTCTGACATACATAAACAAGGCTTACTGACAATAAAGCAGCATTGCGTTTTGCCACCTGGAATCGGCAATGGGCAGCCAATCCTATTTTTGTGTTTCACTTAACTAGGACATATGAAGGGAGTCTTTCCTGTGGATGCGTCCGTTCGCAACTTTGAACAGACAGTTGTTTGGTTTTCCAAGAGCTTTTAAAAAAAAAATTATTTTACAAACGAGAATCGCGAAAAATACGTTTTTAGAATACAGAAGATGAAATCAGACTATCAAACTGTCGTTCTCCAGAAAACAAAGTTCCTCGGTGAACTGGATCCTAGTGTCAGCGGAATCAGTGGTCGGTGACAACATTATCCGTAGAAGAATCAGTTTTCGTGGCAAACGTACCAGAGACAAAAATCGATAAAAAGCGCGTTTTTATCATTGTTGACGAAGACGAAATGAACAGTTTGAAGATGATGAGAGACTACTTGTTTCTAAGGCCACGTGGTAGTTCAGAAAAAAAAATCTGATCTATAGGCAGGGCCGCTGTACTATACAGCCAGTTGGAATAACTAACTAACTCCTCCGGGATCGATGAAATCTCCAACAAAATACTGAAAAATTGCTCTGGTGAATTATGTGGTGTACTGACTTTTTTAATTAATCTCTCAACCTCAAAAGGCATTTTTCCGACCAATCTTAAACTTGCTAGTGTATCTCCTATTTTTAAAAAAGGTGACCCAAACAATATAGATAACTATAGAGCAATTAGTATTCTTTCAAGTATCTCTAAACTCTATGAAATTAACATAAAAGAACAATTGGAAGCCTAGTTCACAGCAAATAACTTGTTATTGCCGTCACAACATGGTTTCACAAAAAAAAAGCACTGATACAGCACTGTGTGAATTTCAAAATCGAATAGTAAGTGCTCTAGACAAAAAGAAATGCGTTTTAGGATTGTTTATTGACTTTTCACGGGCCTTCGATTGTGTAAACCATGATCTTCTGCTCGACAAACTCTCAAGATATGGTGTTAGAGGAATACCCCTATCCTTACTAAACTCATACTCATATAAGGGAAGACAAGTAGTCAAAGTTGGAGAAATTCTAAGTACTGAAAGAAATATTGAGGATGGAGTACCACAGGGATCCATTCTAGGACCCTTCTTGTATTTAGCTTTTGCCAATGACTTGGTAGGGTACCTAAACAAGAACTCGGCCATTCATTGTACATGTTATGCTGATGATACTAATATATTAATTATTGAAAATGATATGGACTCCGCAAAAAACACAGCTCTTGAGACCTACAAAAAAGTTATAATGTGGTCGAAGAAAAACAATTTAATGTTGAATGAAGCTAAAACTAACGTGTTAAATTTCAAGATGAATACTGGACAACAATATGAGTTGAATCGGTTTGTTGATACTTCCTTGGAATTGAACCTAACTAAGTCAACAAAAATGTTGGGTGTTGTTTTTGATGACAAACTTCAATGGAGGACAAATATTGACAACTTATGTAATAAACTTAGAAAAGCCTGTTATTCTCTTAGGTTTCTCTCCAACCATTGTAGTCAAAGTATTTTATTGACTGTCTATTATGCAAACTTCAATTCGCATCTTAGATATGGTATCCTGAACTGGGGCACATCCTCTACCGTGTCTCGTGTGTTTTGTATACAAAAGTATGCTATTAGGATCATTGCTAAGTTGGGCTATGAAAAGATACTTGTAGACAAACTTTTTAGAATTTGAAAACTTTAACGCTAGCAGGAGTATACATAATGGAAGCTTGCACATATATCTACCGAAATAGAAATACACTACCCGGAATGCCCACTTATTATTACCTAGTCAACATCGCACTGCTCTTTACCAAAGAAGTTTTGAGTTTCAGGGCTGCAAACTTTTCAATAAACTCCCCGATAACATGAAAAATTCTGAAAATGTACATATCTTTAAATCAAGACTGAAGCAACTTCTCCTGTCAAAGAACTGCTACAGTATAGATGAGTTTTATCTGTAATCCAATACTATATGTGTATATAGGAACGAATTATTTATTATTATATTTATGTGGTATACATCTGTTTATGTTTTTATATATATATTTTTTTAACCATTTTCGATTTTACAACTATGTGACATTATCTATCTTAGTATAGTTTTATTTTTTTAATATTGTACATTGACGTTTTCCTCTTTTTCATTTGTACTCCTGCTCCTGTGGTTGTACAGATCAATCTGAGTAAATAAAGAGAATGAAAAAAATAAAAATAAACACATTTGGAAATATCCCGTTCATCATTGCGAAATATCTAGGTTTGAGCGAACATCTGTTTGCGTCGAACATCGGCAACTCTTCTAGCAGAGACTGGAGCCAGTATGACCACGTTGGAGCGCCATGGTGGATGAAAGAGTACCTCGGATGCTGAAGGATATTTAGAGGACAGTATATCTTTGAGAAATGAGGTTTTGAGGATGCTGGCAGGCATACCTTCTGAATCTCACTTTTCCTCACAGAAACTTGATGCCAAGATTATGGAACATGAATCAACGTCTACTGCAGACAATTTTACTAGCAGTGGATCCTTCCAGAATTGCGAGTGTCATATGAATTCGACTAAATAATATTCAGTAGATATTCACATAATACTCTGATTTCATATTTTGTAATTTTATCAGTAAAGCTATTAATAAGCTAATCAAAAAATGTTTTTTATGTCTTTATGCCCCCACGGGCCCTAAAGTACATTTTATGGCCGCTCGTGCTTAAAGAAATTTGTAATTGAGCAATGAAAACCCAATAATGAACTAGTATGGCATAAAAAAATATTGAAGTTTCCCTTCAGTAAGTTTAATGATCCAGTACGGATATTTTATCAAAAAGATTTTTTGAGAATTCAATAAGTTTTCTCAAAAACATTATAAAATCTTCTCGACGTTTGAAATTTTGATAAATTTATCTTTGGGACTCTGTAAAATGAGTTTGCACATGTGGAAAATATTTGAAAAAGAAGTGAAAAATAAAAATAAATGCAATTCAAAAAATTCACGGTGAATTTGAAATATCAAGAAGACTGGCCAAAAAGTAGTTTTTTCGAGTTGGATGCAGACAAAATCAATACATAAACAGATATGGTAGAAACACGAAAACTATCTATCAACCCTCATAGTTCTTATTCCAATGGTGAAAAAATGTATACATAAAAACAGTACTGGCCAAGAAATGTATCAAGTTGAAATAGACTGTGTTCAATCCCTCTAGTTTTGACGCTGTCATAGTTCTCTGAAAATTATTCTTGATAGAGCAAGTGTTTTATCAAGGATAATGGGGTTCGTGGTATCAAAAGAGGTTTCACCAGAGTACTGGAGTTATTAACATTAGGTTTGTGTCTCTCACCTGCTCAGATATTCGATTATTTTAATATCGTCCTGGTTGACCAACCTAGCAATATGTGCTATTATTATAATTTATTTTGTAGACAACGTTTGATTGTAGATCAGTGGGATTTTGTTGTTTTTTGACCACACCACTTTTTGTTACTCATGTCAGTGTGAACGGATTTTCTTGATTATTTTGACTGTTACCAGATCGACAAGATTCGCGCCCTCAATAAAAGGTTGTAGGTCACCTAGGTTATGCGTAGTGTCGCTGTTGAGTTCATTATTATTTCTACTTCTATGCAAAGACATTACCAGTTTTTTATTGTAGCGAACATGGTCCTGTCGTTCTACTATATATTTAAGTTTGCTCTATTGAGGCGAGTAGTCTTCAAGTTTGGGCGTTGATGAATCAGTTAGTGAGTCAAGATATATATATATATATATATATATATATATATATATATATATATATATATATGAACTATTGGTCTTACCATAAAATTCTCCGCAACTCATTCAAACACAATGTGGGAAATGACAGTCACCAATAAAAATTGTGATAATTCTTATTTTAATACTTAACTAGCTATTTTAAACTGTATTATATCATCATTCATCCTTCATAATGTGTCAACCATTATATTTCAACACCCGTAAATCATTCTAAACAAAGATTTTCCCTGATGATGGAAATAATTAATAAAATTTCCGAAAGCTTGGACAACCTTTAAAGAGTTCTCTTTTAATTGCTGCGAAACCTCACTATTTACTGGTTCCATATATATATATATATATATATATATATATATATATATATATATATATATATATATATATTTTTTTTTTTATGTTCTGGTTCCCACGAAAAGGGATATCCTGTAATGTTCAGAGAACATCGTGGGAACCTAGGGAAAGAAGGTAGGAGTTGGTGTTCTTCTTAAATTTCTGAAGGTTGTATGCCTCGGGGAACACCTCCCTAGGCAATGAGTTCCAAAGCCTCGCTGTTCGTTGGATGAACGAGTCTTTGAAAGTGATGTTCTGCAGGTTTCAAAGTGACCACGAAGGGTGTGATGACTGAACTTGACGGGTTAATCTCGAAGAGACTGCCAAAGCAGGAACGATTGTTGATATTTCAGAAGAGCATCGCCCATGAAAATATCTATAAAATAGAGACAAATCGCCAACTTTTCTACGGTGTTCCAGACAAGTGAGCGAGTTTGTAAGCGAGGCATCACCGACGAGACGAATTGCCTTTTTTGACAGAACCAATAGCCTCAGGATATGTTTAGGTGCCGCACTCCAAATATGGGAACAGTATTCCAGGACAGGTCGGATCTGTGCCTTATAGATCATAAGCAGCTGACTGGGGGTGAAATAGCTCTTGGCACGAAACAGAAAACCAAGTTTTTGGGATGCACTTTTGGCAATGGACCTATATATATATATTAGCTGGTACCCGCGACTACGTCCGCTTATAATTTGTCTTTTTTCCTTTGTTTTCCTTTGTGTTGTTCCATGTAGCTTATACTTGTGGCTTTGCCAGCTTCTCGTTATCCCGTTTTCCATTATCCTGTTATCCTGTTTCCAATTATCCCATTTTCCCTTTTCGTACCCCTTTTTCCTGTATCCCGTTTCTGTAATCCCTTTATCCCGTCCCGTAATCCCATTATACCGTTATCCCATTATCCCGATATCCCATTATCCTGTTATCCTATTATCCCGTTATCCCATTATCCCGTTATCCCATTATCCCGTTCTCCATTATTCCGTTTTTCGTTAACCCCTTATTTATGTACAACGGGAACATATACTTAAAAAGGGACCTCACCTCATATTGGTCACACTTGGTTACCCAGAAATGTGGTTTTATAGTTATATATCCTGTTCCCGTCATCGTAGCGAGATAAAATATATACCAGTTTTTAAGTCTAATCATAAGCTTCAAAACAAAAAAATTCATTGAAATCGGACCGGTAGTTTACAATTACATAATATCTATATTATTATTTATTTATATATATAATATATATATATATATATATATATATATATATATATATATATATATATATAAGGGTGTTATGTAGTAAGTGTCCGATATTTTACAGGACGATTCCTCAGTTATTTATAAGGTGAAAAGTTCATATAAGCATGGGTGCGTAAGGCCTTCATTTTTGATATACAGGGTGTTGAAAATGTATTTATAGTTTGGTTTTTCGTATATAATTTTTGAAATAATGTCAATATTTGGACGAAAATTGGTATTTGGGGATTTTTTATTGATAAATAATAAATCAAATACCTACTGTCTCTTTTGGAGAGTAAGAACTTTGTCGTGCATGTATGTATCACAATTTCTAGTATATATTTATCACAATTTCCAGAAAAAAAATCGATTCCTCTATCATTTTTACGTGAAAGAGGTATTCTTTTCAAAGTCGCTACAAGCAGCCATTTTTGAGATATTTTGATTTAAATTATTCGATGCATGTGTCAAAAAGTAAAACAATTTTGAAACCCTTTTTCAAAATTCAACAGAAACATTCTAAACGCTAATTTGTGAACAACAATGAACAACGGAACACTAAATATAAATCCAAATCAAAATCACAATAAATGTTCAAAATGTCCACCTCTTGCCTGTATACACGCATCCAATCTTCTTCTCATTGATTCGCGCAATCTTTGCAAAATTCCTGGAGTATTTTAAATCGTTCTACAAGAGTTGATTATTCGATTTCTTAATTCTTCTTCATTTTGGATAGGTGTCTGGTGAATTAAGAATTTTCGATTCCCCAGAGGAGAAAATCCAAACTGTTAAGGTCTAGTGACCATGGTTGAGGCCCTCCCCGACCTATCCAACGGTCGCCGAAAGTTTGATCTAAAACTTCTCGCGGTTGGATGCTAAAATGTGCCGGGGCACCGTCATGCATAAACCACATTTCATTTCGTAGTCTAAGCGGCACATCTTTCAGTAAAATAGGCAAATCTTCTCCAAGAAAATGACGATATCTCTCTCCGTTTTATCTTCCCGGAATAAAGAATGGACCTTTAAAATAATCTCCAAGGATTCCTGCCCACACGATAATAGAGAACTGTTCTTGGAAATGTGTATGGCATGGGGGTTTTCCTCTGACCCCAAATGATTGTTGAGAAAATTGCGTATAGCGTTGCGTAAGAAATTTGCTTCGTTAGTTAACAGGGTTTGATTTTCAAATAAAGGGTTGAATAAGGCATTGGAAAGACCAATGGATGAAGTTGATATGTAACGAAAAGTCACCAGGGAGTAGTGCCTGAACTTTTTGAATATGGTAGGGATATAACAAATTATCAATTACATTTTTCCGTACCAGAACATGAGAAATGTTTAACGTCAGCGATATTTTCTGGAGCTTGTTTCCGGGTGTTCTCCTACCAGATTAAGAACTGCTTCCTCGGTTTCTGGGGTTCATACCGTCCAATGTGCATCCGACAGATGAATAGCTTTCTTAAAACTTCCTATTTCCCTTGAACCAGCGTGAATTCTTGAAACCGTTTTTGAAGTAGGAGTTGTGCGGTTCGGATAACGCTCCTGCTCCTGCTAGCCTCATAAGCATTTCCGTTAGCAAGTCCGTATGTAAAATGTATGTCAGCCTACTCTGCATTGATAAAGTTTACCATTTTTCAACAAATAATCACAATGATAATAAATAAACGTTTTTAACTATGCGTCAAGATATAATTTTTGATATGACAGCACATTGAAAAACATTGGAATAAACTTACTACTTGATACTTTTATCAACTCGCTTTCTTGTACAATTTTGCAATCGATTTTAAACTAACTTCCCGGTGAGCTGAAGATTTGAAACTTCAAACATAGTGTAGAACCGAATGAAAATCCATTACTATTTCCTTTCTTGTCTGTCTGTTCATTTGTTTGTCTGTAATAATAATAAAAATAATAAGGTGCAATCTACTTTAAACTAACTTCACGGTGAGCTAGAGATTCGAAACTTCAAACAGAGCTCAGAACTGGATGACAATGCAATATTAACTCACTTCCTTGTCTGTCTGTTCATTCGACTGTAATAATAATAAAAGTAAGTAAGGATCAAATATTTGAACTCATCCTGATGAGCTGGAGACTTGAAACTTCAAACATAGCTCGGAACTGGAGAACAAAAAACAAGCAGGTGTATATGATCAGGTGAAAAAAAACTGAAATGAACCTGAAATTTGCCATATGTCTCTGTCATGATCTCTGAAAGATATTTGAAATCGATTGCAAAATTTCACATACTCGAACTAAAAAGCAGAAAATAATGATTTCATTATATTTTTTCAATTATTCACGTTTGTGAAACCAACTAAAAATTAGAAAATAATTTATCCTAGCCACATACAGATTTATAACCCACTACAGATTGTCCTAAAAAATTTTTATCGGCAATTTTCAATAGCTAAGGGAGTAGCTGCCTTTGGGGAAACTCACACAACAGTTCATATCATTTGCAGTGCAATTAAATGAGTAAGTGCATTAGGTGAACTATCCATGTATCAATTATCGATTACATGCGCCCCACGTTTTAAATCTTACAAGTATTTTCATAGCTATTAAAAAAACACAATAACAAATCTGTGTGGATTTGATAATCTGTATGGGGTTATGAATCTATATAGGGCTAGGAGACGTCTTAGTCCGTTTTAAAAAGGTGGCAAATTACCAAATTATTTAAAAAAATTATTCACTGTAACACACAAGCAATATTTTTATTTCAATGTGAACCTTGAAATCTACGATCAAAAGTTGTACGTTTCAAATCTTCCTGAACCTACCTGATATTTATATGTGATTCAATTCAAATCAA
Organism: Gonioctena quinquepunctata; assembly: GCA_018342105.1. Lineage (NCBI taxonomy): Eukaryota > Metazoa > Arthropoda > Insecta > Coleoptera > Chrysomelidae > Gonioctena > Gonioctena quinquepunctata. The sequence continues at coordinate 86,024 of JAFIRS010002696.1, read as the reverse complement.
AACAAAAATTACATAAATATCCATGGATGTAGATAGTACTCACCATATCATTAGATTATGTATCTCAGAGAACCCACAGCAATTATAGAAAATACCGTTGTTTTTCATATGTTAATGTCAGTTATTCTGATTGAGGAGTATTGTGTTGATCGTAGCCTTATGCTTGAGAATTATTGTAATCAGTTGAATGCGTGTTTTATTGATCACTAAACACTGATCTATTTGGATTGGAAGGTAGGAGTAATAGTTTACTTGATTTGTTGTGTTTCCGAAGTTTGACAGGAGATGAGTGATGTAATATATTCAATCTATTCAGGAAATGTATGATAACTTTCTTAAATGAGATATTCAACGCAAAGTTTTATTTTAAAACGAACTTATTACATCAATGACAACCGTTTGACATATGCTCACCATGTCATATATGTACAGATTATTTCATTGAGAATAACCCAACATACATCACACCTCCATCATTAAGATTTTTCTTTATAAATTAAGACTATCAGGTGCTCTAATCTGTCTGCGGCGTCTTTCTCTAACATAAATATCTGTATTCTGATCCTTCTGTATCTCTTTCTCCCCACTTGACATTCTACCTTCAAGAGTAGGGTGATTTTTGATATCTTGAAAATTTGGATAATTTTCTTCCAGATTAACTGATTGTTCTGGATCTTTGATTGATCCAGATTCCTTATCAAAGTATATATTTTTTGAAATATGTTTTTCCAAATTTCCGGAAAAAATATAAATTTTCCATTTCCAACTTCCTTAATACAATAGCTTTCGTCCAAGTTGATTTATTCAAATTCCTCTAATTTTTAACATACATTACTTTCCTTCTTCAAAGCATACATTTCTATTTAGCTGGTGAAATTTTATTTGATTTTGCGTGGCTTCTTTCCGAGCTGGACGAGTAAAAAAATCGAGGTGAATTTTAACGTTATTGAACATTAATTCCGATGGTGTTTTACCGGTCACACAGTGTGGGGTGTTGCGATTTGAAAATACATATTTACTTATCATATTAGATGAACTATTGTTTTTAATTTTATATCAGCCAATAATCTATTATTGGATTTTTTTTATGATTTGACTCCGTTCCCCGCTACTCCATTTGTAGCGGGGTGATATGGTGGTGATTTTATATGTGACATACCATTATTCCTACAACAATTTTGAAATTCTGTCAAGTCAAGAGATGGCCCGTTATCTGAAATTATCGTGTTTGCTAAACCAAATTTTGCAAAACAATCCCTTCATTTTTCAATTGTACTAATTGAAACAATCTTCGATAGTTCATGAATTTCAGGCCATTTTGAAAACGAATCAATTATTATTAAGAAGGTTTTTCTTTGAAGGGGCCTAAAAAATCAATATGAATTTAATCGAATACATTTTTACTCTCGCTGAATTTGATCAAAGATACTTGGTAGGTGTTATGAATAAATCATATAAGAATTGCAATCTCTAACATATTGCTCAATTTCACTGTCTAAATAAGGCCACCGAAAATATTGTCGAGCTGAAGTTTTCATTTTTACCATACCATTAGGAGTTCCATGTACCTCGTCTACTAGCTGTTTCCTGAATTTACTCGATATTTGAACCGTACATCAATAAACCCCTATCTATACTAATTTCAGAAGCCCTTCGTGAATTAGGCATCAGTTGTTCATCTGTGACATTAGTTAGCCAGCCATCTCTACTATACCTTTAAACTCTACTCAAAATCGAATCAACTCTGGTTTCTTCTCGTATATGATCAGAGTCAATGGGAATTTGTTCTTCGATTACAAAGTTGAAATAATCCAATTCAGTTTCATTCATATCGCTATTTCCTAAGGGAAATCTTGATAACCCATCTGCAACACTATTTTCTGTCCCTTTTATGTATTTGAACTTACAGGGGTTAGTGAATAAGTGCTACAAACTTCAGGGGGTGATTCTGCATGAAAAAATAATGACAGTTTTCTATAAAACTTTTGTTAAAAACTGACTATTTATTTATTGTTCTGAAACCACTCGAGATATGCAAATTAAATTTGGTGAGTTTCAAGAGGTAGTTATTGCGCCACTGAGATATTTCAAATTAAGAATCATTTTTGACTTCCTCGTTCGATTTGCGACAAAAAAAAATTCTTGCCTTTTTTTCGTATGGGGCGCTGTTTATATGCAAAAAAATAAAACATCTTAACGCGTATTTTTCATTTCTTTAATACATTATCAAGAACTATCTAATACAATAAAGTTAAACCAGAACAATGACAGAAAATAACACTAATAAATAAATAGGCGCAAAGCTACATTAAATGTTCAAAATGACCTCCCTCGGACGTGATACAAGATTCAACTCTTCGTCTCATTGATTGTCGTATAATTCGGCTATAATTCGATTCCTCAGGTCTTCAATATTTTCGACGGGAGTGGAATGAACTAATGACTTAAGAAAACCCCAAATGCAAAAATCTAGAGGATTTAAATCCGGAGATCGAGCAGGCCAATGTACTGTACCTCCCCTACATATCCAACGATTTGGATATACTGTATCTAAGTGATTACGTACAATAATGCTAGAATGGACTGGTGCACCATCATGCATGAACCAGAAGTGTTGTCTCAGCTGTAGAGGAATTTCTTCAAGAAGAACTGGTAACTTTTCCTGTTGGAAATTAAGGTAGTAGTCGCCTGTTAGTCGTTGTGGGAGGAGATATGGACCGATTAAATGATCATCAAGTACCCCAAGCCATGCATTTACTGGAAACTGATGCTGAAAATGAGCTTAAAAGATGCCATGTGGATTTTCCTCAGCCCAGAGGCGATTGTTATGGAAATTTCCTATACACTGTCGTCCAAAATTAGCCTCGTCAGTAAACAAAACGCTCTTTGAAAACTTTGGAATTTGAGCCATTTAATGAAGAATCCAATGGCAAAAAACTAGGCGCGGAAAAAAGTCTCTAGGTAGTAGAGCTTGCATACGTTGAATATGAAACGGATACAATTGCTGTTCCTTAAGAATTTTAAATACAGTGAAGTTGCTTACATTCAGTATGTTGGCAATTTTTCGAGTACTTGTTTCAGGTGACTCCGCAATAAACTCGAAAACTGCTTCTTCTAGTTGCAAAGTTCGTACTTCTCGAGGGCGCCCGCAGTCAGCCGTTTGTTTCTTAAATGTACAATTTTCGCGCAAACGTTGGTGAAGACGAGAAAAAATTGTGTGATGGGGTAACCTACGTCCTGGATTCAACTCAGCATACGATCGTCGAGCTTGCCATTACTTCGACCATAGGCAAAATGCATGTCTGACAATTCCGCATTTGTATAATTTTCCATTCTTTTCGATAAAAGAAAAATTAATTACTTATCATTAATGTTATACCAATCTATGAGCTTAAAAATGAAGAAACGCCAATTTGACATTTCGTGGAAATATTCGTATTTAACAGACTGTTGACCGTAGCCTACTAGCATCATTACTAGATAATGTATTAAAGTGATGACAAATACGCGTTAAGATGTTTTATTTTTTTGCATAAAAACGGCGCCCCATACGAAAAAAAGACAGAAGAAATTTTTGTCACAAATTGAACGGGAAATTGAAAAATGATTTTTTAATTGGAATATAAATATTAAATTTTCAATTGCATGTCAAAGAATGCGCAATAACTACCTCTTAAAACTCGCCAAATTTCATTTGCATATCTCGACCGGTTTCAGAGCAATGAATAAATAGTCAGTTTTTAATGAAAACTTCAACACCCCGTATCTCGGAAAACGAAGCATTTGCGGACAAAAGTTATATAGCAAACTGTCATTATTTTTTCATGCAGAATAATCCCCTGAAGTTGGTCGCACTTATTCACTACCATCCTGTATAATCGAACCCACTCAGAAAAAGAACCCATCTTTGCAATCTTCCTGCTGCCATTTGTGTATACCTTTCGTTTTCTCAAAAAGGGCTAACAGCGAACGATGGTCTGAACAAAGCGTGAATTTGTGTCCCATCAGATATTTATAAAATTTGCGAACTCCCCAATAAATTGCCAGGGCCTCTTTATGTATAACCGAATAATGTATTTCCGGTTTGTTTAACACACATGAAGCAAAACTTATAGGTTTTCAGTCCCCCCAGGAAAAACATGTAACAATACAGAACCTATACCTACCTTCGAAGCATCATATACCAATTTGATTACATATAGCGGATTTTGCTTTCGAAAATGATTTCATACATTCCTCTGACCATTCAAACTATCTGTTTTCCCGTAATAATTTATATAATGGCTCTAATATTTCAGTAGATTAGGAACAATTCCATAATATGTTACCATTTCTATGAAAGATTTTACTTTTGTAACATTAGTAGGTCTTGGAACTTGGAACTATTATTGCTCTGATTTTTTCAGGATCTTTATGTAAACCGTTTTTGTCTATAAAATGCCAAAATATTTTATTTTGTCCTCAAAAAAATCACCATTTTTCAATTACTCTGTTTTGGACGTCCATCGTCTTGATGGATTTGGAAGGTTTTCACGACCATGTCATATATGTACAGAGTAATTCATTGAGAATAACATACATCACAAGTGATTTGCTTTGAGCTAGAAAATGAGTACACGGATCATTCGAAAGATCTTTTGATTCTCTTAATAGACATATGGACTTTTCAATAATTTATTTCCACCATATGAACACATTTTGTTTCCATTTATATAATACAGTAATACCCCAATGCCAGATTTACTCATTGCCAAAAGACCGTAGATAGCATTCCGATCATTTGCTTCGAATGAAGAACAACAGTATTTATCACTGCATTTTGTTTTTTCGTTTTGTTTTTAATAAAATTTGACTTATATCCGAAAATGTTCACAGAAAGTAATCAGTTTGAAATGAATCATTTGAATGTATATGTTTATGTGGACTTCAAATATAATATATCACATGACACCTATTTCTATCTGAAAAATAATTGATAACGTCATCACTTCAACACCGGTGACGTTGATGTAACCTCTTTCACATTTATATTGAGAAATGGACACATGAAGATGAAAATGAACATGCCCCAGAAAATTTGACAGTTTCGATTTGGTATTTCAGATCATTTCATAAACATCTTCAATCTTTTTTTCTATTCCTTTAACCATCTTCAGAATCCATGGTACCCTACAAAAAACTGTGGAAAATTTATAACAATGAGAAAAATGTTCAATTATAGTGATAATAATAATAATAATAATAATAATAATAATAATAATAATAATAATAATAATAATAATAATAATAATAATAATAATAATAATAATAATAATATAATAATAATAATAATAGGTCTTTATTTCACATAAAAAATATAACCAATTATATATCCTACAAAGACAGAGAAACAATTATGGGAAAACGCCGAAGATCAGGTAGTGAATGCATCGCGTACAAAGTACGCAGTATACACAAAATCAAATCCAATCAGATAAAATTTCATTGAGTCCGTATTCCATTCACAAAAAACAGATTGGACGGGTCATAAAGAACATCTGAAATGAAGAAGCGGCAAGGAATGTGTATAAAGAAAAAATATATAAAAGTGTAAAAATGACAATACTGAACATAAACAAAATCTAAAAGTTAAGTGAATAATTCGGCGTTAAGAGAAAGTAATTTTGATAAATAGAGTAAATACGTGATAATAGTTAATTACCATTGATATTATTTTTGAACTCTTCTATTGTTTAAGCCGGCATTTATAAAACCTCTAAACATTTCAACTCTTCGAAAAAGAAGGAAGTTTGTTGAAGAAGCGACTACCTGCAGTAATCGGTGATTCTTTTTGAAAAGAGATTTTTGCCATGTTTATTAATACATTATTTTTATTTGGTATCACAATGTTTATCAAAACTGTTTTTGTTGATATGAATAAATATCATTAGTTTCATTATTTATATGGATGACACTGTGAGAATATTATAATTTTTAGAAGTATCCTTGCATAAATTTCGTAGGACAGTTCGAAAATACGCGAATGATTCGTTTTTGTAAGATGGCTTGGCCCCATTCAACAATAGGAACTGTATGATATTGCTGGATATGGAAGAGCATAGTTTACATTTAATAGAGATTGAACGTCTAGCAGATTTTCAAAGTCGATATCACATAGTAGCATCTATTCAGGTTACTGCATATGCTGTAAAATTTTTGGAAATTTGGATAATTCAAGTGAACGCCCCTCAAATGAAATGTGTTGGATTGTTGGTGTTCTATATTTTTGTAGAACTCTATGGCTACCGTTTTGTTGTGGTTTATAATGAGCCTATTTTTGAAACACTAATCTTCTGAATTATACTAGTATAGTATGGATTGTATGTGCTAATATTGTTTTCAAAGCATCCGAGACTATTATGCAGGTGTCATCAACATACATCAGGACTTTTCCTGAGCTTATGTGGTGTGGAAGGTCGTTTATGGAAAATCAATAAAATCAAGCGCCCAAGGACGCTCCTTTGAGGAGTACCGATATCACTCTCATATTCGTTCGAAATGACTTCATCAATTTTGACCATGCATTTTCTGCGCTCTAGAAATGAAATAAACCTTCATTTATGGGGCCACGAAGTCCTAGTTGGTTCTCCTCTGTTTTTGCTCGTAAGCGAGAAAAAAAACCCTTTTCATATGGACATATTTACCTTACAACTAATACATTTGAATCGTAATTAATATCATAAGAGAAACCAAGTCATAGACTGTCAATTCACAAAACACGAATTAGTTCATTTGTTCATTCAGCAGGTATTTTTTCATTTCTTTTTCGAAATTAGCTCCGCCCAACGACTTTGGGAATCGAATTATAGATACGCGAAACCTGATGGAAAAATGATCTTCTCTAAATAGTGAATAGGGCGCGTTACAATTCCTTTGAAATGGATATTAATATTATGTACATCCTCCGAGACAATGATTCTGTGGAATATACAGGCTGAATGAGAAACCTTCTTGCCATTTCAAGAAATTTTTGTTCGTTCAATTTACGGGAAATGTTCTGCCGACGTCTGATACCATGTATGAGTCGCAGGCATGAATTTTGAATAACCTGTATGTGGCGTATGTCATCGGAGTCAATGCAAGGCCCATAAACTGAATCACAATAATTGAAACGTGATAATACTAAGGCCTCGCAGTGGATAGATTTCACTTTCCTGTTCACGAACTGCCTATTATTTATAGTTGGATTCAACGGGAATTAGGACCAGGGAGTAAAACTAATTATTTATCGCTGACGTTTCGGAATTGATTTATTCCTTTTTCAAGGCTGAAATGACAATATTCACGTATAGATTGAAACAAAGAGCATATCTATGACCCACCTTCAAAACTAAGTTTTTCCTGCTCATGGATTCAACTAAAAACTGTTGAGTAGTCGATAAAAACACATTGGCACAAATTACACATTAAAAACTTTAAAATTGTATATAAACAAATACAGACACGTTAAAATGAAACAACACACAACTGTGTATTGTCAATATGCAACTGATCATCCCACCTGAAATATTCCAGCGCTACATAGATAAAGAAGGAAAAAACCAAAACAAATCTTGTATATCATAATTCAGAAATGTGTTTTTCTTTTGAACCTTCTAGAATATGGGTTTTATTTTTTTCAGGTTTTGTGTATCACTTTTTTGGTTTACGCAATTATCATGGATATTGATTTGAATCATCTATTTGAATGAGTCATCTCTTTTTCCAAAATATTTTTCTCAAATTAATCGACTTTATTTTTGATTCAAGTTATTTTATATTATGGAACAGTTTACAAACAAAAAGAAGGAACAGCTATGGGAAATCCAGCCAGTCCTGTGTTGGCGAATATAGTTGTTAATTATATAATTACAAAAATAACATCGGGATTACCTTTTGATATAACTTTCATTAAAAATTATGTTGATGATTGCATTCTTGATATTCCAGTTGAAAAATCTGAAGTATTTAATATTTTCAATAGTCAACCCAAACATTCAGTTCACGATAGAAATAGAAAAAGAAAACAAACTGTCGTCTCTAGATCTCTAGATCATAAGAAATAACAATGGGAAATCCCTCAGCAATTGGTGAAACCTAGCAATTCGGGAAAGAATTTTGAATTACTGATCAGAACACTGTTTTAGCCAACAGTTTAATACAGCCTCTAACCTAATTTCAAGGGTACTTACTCTTAGCGATAATTATTTCCATTCGGAAAATTTAGTTAATGCGAAGAACTTGTTGAAAAACAACAATTATTTCATGAAATTAATTAATAGTATCATTAATAAACGTCAAAGAACAGATAGGCAGGATATATTTCCGAAAAAAATGTGTTACTATTTTAAATTTCAATATCTAGATGGACTCATATAAAATTAAAAAATATTTATCAACTGATTCTCACAAGTTTGCTTTTTACAATTTGAAAACTACAGCAAAATTATTCACGCAGTTAAAAGATGAGGTACCAGCTAAATCAGATTCATCTGTAATATATAGTATTCCATGTGAATGTGGGGAATGTTATATAGGGCAAACTGAACAATACGTAAAAACCAGAATATATCAACACAAATATGACTGATATGGAAAGAATAGAAATAAAAAAGAAAAACATCATTTTGAATCGTCGTACAATTTTGATTTCGATTCAGTAAAAATTTTGGAAAAAGAGATGACTTATTCAAAGAGATTGTTGGGAGAAATGATTCAAATCAATCTCCATAATAATTGCGTAAACACAAAACCTGACAAAAATATACACCCATATTCTAGAAAGGTTCAAAAGAAAAACAGATTTCTATGTATATAGCGCTGGAATATTTCAGGTGTGATGATTTATAGACAATTTTGAAGTTTTCAAAGTTTTCAATGTGTAATTTGTGCCAATTTGTTTTTACTCAACAGTTTTTAGTTGAATCCATGAGCAGAAAAAACTTGTTCCGAAGGTGGGTCATAAATATGTTCTTTTTTCAATCTATACGTGAATATTGTCATTTCAGCTTTGAAAAAAGAATGAATTAATTCCGAAAAATTAGTTTTACGCCCTGGTCCTAATTCCCGTTAAATCCAACTATATTCAATTTTTGGGACGATGAAGCATTCATCAACTGCCTATTATTGTTTATTTTTTTCAAGTTCGCGAATCATATTCTACGAATATGGCAAATATGAGACTTGTACCTCAGATCATCATCCATTATCAGCTCCCAATTTCTGCTATTGTTTTCGTGCTTCGTTCCCTATTTTCATCTCCTAGACTACTCACACTTATATAACACGCTACCTTCTAGGATTGAGAGTCTGGGCTTCATTCAATTCAAAATCGGAATTTTTATAGTGTAAAATTGTTTTTATAATGTCAATGAATGAATTTGACTGTATGTGATGAACACTCTACACCGTAGTTACTCTCAATCTTAATTATAATATTTTGCTATTTTTATTTATACTGTGCCTTTACATCCATATCTATTCCATGTTTTGTTTATGACGTTCTACTGATACTATTGTATATTGTAGTGAAATAAACTTCTACTTCTATAGTTTTCATCAATCAATCATATAATGGGAAAATAACTTTGTTGAACAGTTCCTTGTTATTACCGGGTTGAAATAACAAAATATTCAAGAGTAAAAACCAAAAGTTCCAGTGACCCAGTCCGGATCTGGAGCAAAGTACTAATCGATAGCCCCAACATTGCTCCAAGTGTTCCTAGATCCGCCAAAGTTTCTCTATTATAACCGCATCATAGCTGCGACGACCTCAATCGAGAACAAAAGAGCATAGAGCTTTTGATATGTCTTTTATCTCTGGAGTTACGGAATTGGGGCTCGCCTCCAACAATGCATGTTTTTTAATTGGAGTTCTGATTATGAGTCTATTGGTTTTTGTTCACGAAATAGCGGAAGCAGCTGTGGAAGTTCCATTGGTTCATTAGCGGTTTCACCAAAGTGGAGGAATTGTGTGAAAAAACTATTTGTGTTCGCTTTTCTTCCTATGCCTTTGCCTTTGAGATATTGATACCACATTTTAAAAAAACTATTTCAAAATTGCCCTAGGTTTGTAATATTCAGTGATGTAAAGTGAGAAATAGATTAAAAGTGTGACGCAATTCTTCTTGAAAGCCTTCTATGACAAATGCGGGTGGTGTTAGTTCAGTGATTTTATATTGGTGATGTATTTTTCAACCGATGAAATCAAGTGGACGCGTATAATTTTTTTATACAGGGTGAGTCAGAAGTACTTTGACAAACTTCAGTAGGTGATTTCTCACAATGTTCTAATATGAATTGTCCAAATAAATATATGTCCGAAAACGCTTCGTTTCCAAGATACAGGGTGTTAAAGTTTAATTTTTATTTTCGTTTTTTTTTTAATAACTTTCGAAATACTGACGTTGATTGAACGAAAACTGGTATTGAGAGATTTTTTTCAGGTGTCAAATTCGAACCTGATGTTATTATTGCTCTTACTCGTAGGGGTCGCCACCTACACGTCTTTTTCTTTTTTGAAGATTCATAACTTTTTTGAGCGTACTCCTAGCACATTTTTCAGTAAAAAATCAATTTGTCTATCATATCTACGTAAAAAAGCTACCCTTGATATAAGTCGCTATAAGCAACCGTTTTCTAGATATTTGGACTTGAAAATTTCAAGTCGATTATTTGATAATCGATGCGTGTTGAAGTTATAACCATTATTTTGCATTTTTCACAAAAATGTTTAGGAAATGAATTTGACGTTTGAGTAAGTAGTTTTGGTTTTTTGTAGGGGGCGCCTCCCATTCTATTTATTTCACTCGTTCAAAATAGTTATTTTCGTATCAAGGGTGCAAAATCTGTATTTGTTTTAATAAAATTTGCAAGAATTATCAACATTTTATTTCAAGAAATTTTGAATATGTAGAATGAAATGAAATAAAGAAAACTGAATTGTATTCAAATAAATTGTTCAAAGTGTCCGCCTTCAGCGAAGATACAGGCATTCAGTCTTCTAGTCATTGAATCTCATACCCGCTCAAAAATTATTGGTGTGTTTCTTATTGTTTCACAGGCGTCTACTATTCGGTTTCTTAGATCTTTCTCGTTCGCTACTGGAGTTTTATAAACTAGTGACTTCAAATGTCCCCAAGAATAAAAATCTAGCGGGTTTATATCTGGGGACCTTGCACGCCTGGTTAGGTTCTTCTACACCACTACCGATCCATCGATTTGGATAGACACTGTTAAGGAATTCCCTGGCTACAACGCTAAAATGGGCCGGAGCCCCATCATTCAAAAACCACATGCGGATACGAATTTCTAATGGTACATTCTGAGGTAGTCCCGGCAATTCATTTTCTGAAAAGTCTCTGTCAGTTGCGCCATTCAGTCGGAACAGAGGAAAAAAGGACCTATCAAGTAATTATCAATCATTGCCGCCCATACATTTAGAGAAAATTGATACTGATAATGTCTTTCACTAACTGCGTGCGGATTTTCCAGAGCCCAAACATGGTTGTTATGAAAGTGTGTGATAGCATTTCGGGAGAAGTTTGCCTCGTCCGTAAAGAGTACATATCTTAAAAATTGAGGATTTCCAGCAAATTTTCTCAAAAACCACTGACACATAGTAATGCGTTGGGGAAAGTCTCGTGGCAAGAGAGCTTGTACCCTTTGAATATGATATGGATAAAATTGTTGATCGTGGATAATTCTCCAAACTGTGGACTGAGTAGAATTGAGAGCTTCAGCAATTATTCTTGCACTTGTTTCTGGATTCTCCTCGAGAGCGTTCAAGAGAGCTTTTTCCAATTCTGGAATCTAGACTGCTCGTGGTCTTCCAATAATATCAGCTGCCCTCTTAAAGCTACCTGATTCTGCCAAACGACGGCGGAGACTGGTAAATGTTGGAGCTGAAGGCAGTAGTCGATTTGGAAATCGCTCCTGGTAAATACGTCTTGATTCGCGCGCATTGCCATTCGCAAAGCCATAAACGAAATGCATATCGGCTAAATGAGCATTATTGTTTAAATAATCCATTTTTTCAAAATTAGTGATTCAAAACTTACAGAAACTTCAACAAAACGTTTAACTGTCACAAAATATGTAATTACCAAAACTATTTACTTAAACGTCAAATTCTTTTCCTAAGCATTCTTGTGAAAAATTCAAAATAATGGTAATAACTCCAACACGCATCAATTATCAAATTATCGACTTGAAATTTTCAATTCCAAATATCTAGAAAACGGTTGCTTATAGCGACTTGTATCAGGGGTATCTTTTTTACGTAGATATGATAGAGGAATTGATTTTTCTATTGAAAAATGTGCTAGAAATAAGCTTAAAAAAGTTATGGATCTTAAAAAAAAAAGAAAGACGTGTAGGTGGCGCCCCTTATGAGTAAGAGCAATAATAACATCAGATTCGAATTCAACACCTCAAAAAACCTCTCAATACCAATTTTCGTTTAATCAAGGTCATTATTTCGAAAGTTATTCAAAAAAACGAAAATAAAAATGAAACTTTAACACCCTGCATCTTGGAAACGAAGCGTTTCCGGACAAATATTTATTTGGACAATTCATATTAGATTATTGTGAGGAATCACCTGCTGTATATGACCATTTTTCACAGAGTAGTCCGATTTCGATGATTCTTTTTTCAATGGATAGGTTGTACTCCGAAGTTGATCCCATTAGAAATTGAAGAAAAATGCCACCCCTAAGGGTAGCAAAATGGAGGATAAAGATAGTTCACCCTCTGAATGTTGGCCGTTATCCGATTCAGTGATTTTTTTTTATTGTATAGGGTATACCTCGAAGTTGTCATATTTGAATTTGAAGAAGAATTGGAAAAAAATGGGGGATTTATTTTCCACGTGTGAACCGATCTGTTGGAATTGGCACACATATGTAGTTCTGATAACACTATAATAAAAAATTAAGAAATAAAAACTTTTTAACAAAAAATGAAACCGACGAAAAAAGAAACTGAAAAGCAAAACATAACCCTTCGTAGTGTTGATAACTAAGGTCCTAAACTAATGTAAGTAACTAGTTTTGAGTCGGTGCCAATCAAACAATCGACAAAGATCATCTAATTTAAATATATATATATATCAAAATGCCACCGCGCATCCCGCTGCTATCATTTTGCGATTTACCCTATTCAATTGCTAGTTTGTTTGGCGCCGACTCAGAATTAGTTACTTACATTAGTTTAGGTGCTCAGTTATTTCCTGCTTTTCAGTTTTTTTTTTCGTCGGTTTCATTTTTTGATAAAAAGTTTTTGAGATTTGGTACTTTGTACTCTACTACATGTTGCATGATACGTAGTAGCGAAATAAATTTCATCGTGTGTGTGGTTGTATCAGTATCACAGTATCAGTATCACTTTGTATCACTGTCTCAATCGCTGTCGTGAAACGGCGATACCACGTGCATGTAATAAAATTCAAGTTAATTGTTGTAATAGAATGCCCAGACTATTCAGTGAAGAGCGGTGTGGAGTTCTTTGGACCGCCTTGCTGGTTTCAAATTTTTATATGTTTCAAGCAAAGTTTTAGAAATTGTGAATTTAAATGGACGCCATAGTTTTTAGTTGAACTAGGACAAAAATTCAAATTCCCTATTCAATAATGATTGCAAATCGAATAACTTTCCTTCTGTAAATACCTACAACAATAAAACAAATACCAACTTATAACAATCTATTTACAAAATTTACATCTTTTCCAATTCTTTAACATTTATTGAATGCAAGATTTATTTAAATTCCAACGCAAGAAAACCAATACTGTTATTGTTTGCTGAACCTGTCGGTTTATCGATGTCGATGTACCTTGATTGTATTTTTGTGTAGCACGTAGCTAGACTTTACGAAGTTGTTTGGCTCGCAATCAGGGGGTACTTATAGCTGCTGGGCGACCGATCAGGTGGACACAAGCATCGGCTTCTGGTCCATCGACTGTGTTCTCAGCGATTCAACATGAAAAACAATATTGTTTGTGTCAGAATACAAAAATTCTACTTCTTGAAACTTGGAATATTTTCAATGCACTCCTCAACTCATTAATGTTACAATTGAGTGTAATCTCATCAAGAGATTATTACTTAAAATTAATTGAGTATACAAATGAGTAATATCCAATACTGAAATTGAGAAATTATTTTAATAATTTTTATGAATTAATAAAAATTGATCTTTGCTTTATATTATTTTATTATTTTTTCTCTGATCTTGAGCAACCAAGATTATACATTATCAAGAATTAAAAATCAGAATTGGGCACAATCAAGTTTGTTTGATTTGATATACGAAATGACTTCACTTTCAGCGATATTCAAGAAAGGTATATGAGAATCAATGTTTGGCCAGCCGTCAAATACTTCTTCAAAAAAGTTTCTATAAATTCAAAGAAAATTCCAAGTTCCAAGTACCAAATTTATACATGATAATATATATATATATATATATATATATATATATATATATATATATATATATATATATAATATGATCACTTCAACCACATCAAAATCACAGCTCGGTAATTATTAGCACCAAATATGGAACCATACCAAAGATATATAAATATTCATGCAAAATATATATATATTTTTTCTACAACTATATCATACCAAATACAGCGTAAGTGATACCATGTATTCGTGAAATCCTCATTGAATCTCAATAGAGCCTTGTAAGGGCAAGCAATCCAACCTGATAAGACCGAACACCGATATTTCAATTCAATCAGACATACTACATGTGGGATTCATAATTCTTATATTATTCTTCAAAAATATATAGTGAACGACACTGCTATTTTTAGTCAGATTGACCTGAATAAATCTAATCACTGTTTTCTTAAACAAAATGTGTAGATAACTTCAGATATTTCTGTTGAAAAGGGAAACATTCTCAATTGAATATTGATAGAAAGATTTTTCTGTGAATTGAAAAACCCACGATTAAAATGATTTTACGAACATCCTGTTTATATTTTCAACGAATCAATTCAGATATTTCCTTTGTGAAGAATTATCTGACGTTCTCTTTAAAATTATTTGAATGTGACATTTGAATTATCTTTGGTCCAAACATCATTCCCAATACGTACGTACCTTCTTGACATCACTCACAATTCACTGATTCGAAATCATATTCGCGGAGAAGGGAAAATGCTCTTTTTAATAAATTATTTCAACATGACATTATTAATGGCCGACGAGCTTCATAAAACAATATATCTTAATTGCCGAAAGATCAGGAGAAGGGACGAGAATGTCACGCACATCGCCTCAAATATGATCGTACTGTCAGATCCCCTTGCGACAATTATTCTTCTTAGCCGTAATGATTGTTTCATTGCCCACGGTTAGATGTCGCTAAGATTTTCAATAGGGAAGTGAATGAGCATATCAATAAGAAATGTAACAGATATATCGTTACACTAATGATACACGATTCCATCTCAGCGTGTGTGGAGGCGTTGATACTTAATAAAAATCTCATATATTTGTATCGTGACATGTAGCGATACCGACTCATCGTCTGTAGAGGCCTTAAGAGACTCATCGACTAAGAATTGTCATTTGACACGTATTGAAGTTCATGACACATGAATATTCGATAGCCGAAACTTCGAAATCATCCATCTGGGTATTTTGAAGAGGTCCAGTTTAGTAGATACATTCCTTTATGATTGGTCTATCAAATCATATTTTTTTTCCAGAAACAATGAGCGCCTATGAAAAATTTATCATATATATACATATATATATATATATATATATATATATATATACAGTGCGGCTTTTGTCCCCCCCCCCTGTTAACTTTTGAATGATTAAACGTAAAAAAAAAAGAAATAAAAATATTGTATGATATCACCAATACTACTTTTTGAAATAAAATACATTGTGATTGCCCGATAGATGGTGCGGGGGGGGGGACATCAACTTCAAAATTTTAAATGGCATGGGAGGTCGTGTGGCACATCGTTGGAAAGATAGTTCAATTCTCTTTTCAACCATCTGATTGTTTTTATGATTTCGTGATTTGTTTCTTCACAATGTGCATTTGAAATGTCAAGCATAAGTGCGGATCTGAATGGTACCTTATGTCGATAACTTTTGAATGGTTTCATATGGAACAATGGGACGACAAATATTTAGAATGGTATTACCGATTCTACTTTTTGAGAGAAGAAACATTACAATTACTCGTCAGAGGGCGCTGGGGGCATAACAACTTGAAAATTTCGAAAGGCATAGAGGTCGAGTTGCACACCGTTGGAAAGGTAATTTGTTATCTCCTGTGATATATTGAATGAGGAGTCAATAACTAATAAAATATATATTCAGTTCTTGAATGACAATTCTGATATCAACTGACAAATCTATCAAAGTGCTATTAATGTTTTACTAATACAGGGAGTTCTAACATCTCCCCCTGTTGAAATGTACCACATTGAAATTCTCTAATTTTTTGGTAAACGAGTTTCTCGTCTTGGTCTTTGAATTGGAAGGTCCTCAGTACGACTGACTGATTCGTCAGATTTCTCATCAGGCTGATCCTGATTTCTACTTCTCTTTCCTTGGAAACAACCAATTTCTTGGAGAGGATGTGGTGGTTCATCCAAATTTAACTCAACCGATCCCCTCAAAGGAGTTACATCGAACGTATCCAATAGAATATTAATTGGTATTAGTTCCCTTTCATTCGGAATATCATCTTCCTGGGTACCGATTACTCTAGGTTTGAGTTGGTTTGCATGGGATTGGATTAATTTATGATCTCCCTCAAGGAACACCTTGTACATAACATTCCCACGGCATTCAATGATTTCACCTGGGACCCACTTTTCTTTGTTGTGTGAATAGGTTTTTGCAAAAACTGGTTGACCAACATCGAAATTTTGTTTCTTTGCTCCATGTTTCTTATTGAATTGGTGTTCCATTCTTGAGTTGCCAGAATTGTTCTCTTTGGAATAAGGTAGGACTCAATCCATAATTGATCATGTTTTCCTTCCAAACATCAATTCTGCAGGTGATTTTTCTTCTGGAACATTCTTGTTTGGAGTTGAACAATATGTCTGAAGAAAAGTAGTTATGATCTCATACGTAGTTTCTTCTCCACTCATTTTTTTTAGAGCGCGTTTAAGAGTATCTACAAAGCGTTCTGCCAAACCATTTGATTGGGGATGGTAAACTGGTGTACGGATATGATCAATTCCGTTGACTTGGCAGAAATCTTTGAAGAGTGAACTGGTAAATTGTGTACCATTATCTGTAACTATGGTTCTTGGAAGTCCGAAAATTGAGAACAATCCCTTTAGTTTCTTGATGGCAGCCGTAGCAGTGGTTGTCTCCATCTTGAAAACTTCGGGCCATTTGGCATAAGCATGAGAAAACTGGATCCATTTACAGGATAGGCAAAATCCATGTGTAACCTAGTCCAGGGTTCACTTGGTATTGTCCAAGATGCTAGTTCTGTTTTCAAAGGTGATTTCGAAGCTTGCAGGCAGGAGCTACATTGATAGATGGAATTTTCGATTTCTTTATCTATACCAGGCCAATAAACATAACTCCTCGCTAACACCTTCATTCTATCTCTCCCAGGATGTCCTTTATGTAGTTGTTTTAGAATCCTCTTCCGAAAAATGGTGGGAATGACCACTCGACATCCAAAGAGTATACAATTTTCTGATATAGATAGAGATTCTCTTCTATTATGGAATTGTCGAATATCTGGTTCGTCTATTTCTTGAGGCCAACTGTAGGAAATGTAGCCTGATACTTTTTTCAGAACGGCATCCTTAGGAGTCTCTCTCGCTATCATTTCAGCTGTTATTGGAAAATAATTCGTAGCTTCCTCAATAATTTGCTTGACTGTATTTTCCATATACAGAGCTGCAATGACAAACTCCTCATCGAGCTTCGATTCGCGATCCATGAGTCTTGATAAAACATCTGCATGTCCAAATGCCAAAGATGATGTGTATTCGATATTGAAATCATATAAGAGCAAAGTCAGGGCCCATCTTTGTATACGATTTGCAATGTACACAGGAATCCCTTTTTCCGATCCAAAAATTGACAGAAGTGGTTTGTGATCTGTCTGAAGTGTAAATTTTCTTCCGAAAATCATTTTGTGGAATTTGGTCACGACAAAATAAGTGCAAGGCCCTCTTTTTCTATTTGACTGTATTTTTGTTCCGCTGATGTTAAAGAACGAGATGCGTGACAAATTGCTTTGATACTTCCATTGGGAAATTTGTGGAGAATACACGCTCCAAGGCCATAGCCTGACGCATCAGCTGCTACAATAATGGGTGATTCTGATTTATAATGAGTGAGTAATAAATCAGAAGACAACACAGCCTTCAGTTTCTCAAATGCTTTTTGGCATTTATCTGACCAATTCCATTTGGTGTCTTTCTTCAAAAGATCATCCAGCGGTCCACGAATCTGTTCCATGTTGTTCACAAATTTGCCATAATAATTAATGGCACCCAAAAATGATCGAAGTTTTGTGAGATCATTGGGTGGTGGCATTTGTGAAATCGCTGTGATTCTTGATGGATCAGGTCTGATTCCATTTTTGTCTAGAATATGTCCCAAATATTTTATTTGTGACATGAAAAACTTGCATTTTTCAATTTTCAGGTGGAAACCATAATCCTGAATGCGTTTCAGAACTTTGAAGAGATTTTGATTATGTTCCATCTCGGTTCTACCAGAAACGATGATATCATCTAGATAAGGTGCGACCATATCCAAACCCGCTAACATAGTATCCATCAACTATCCATCTTGACTCCAAAAGGAAGACGATTGAACAAGTAGAGCCCTCTGTGTGTTCAGAAGTTTCTTGGATTCATCGTCAACTTCAACTTGTAGATAGGCATCGGATAAGTCAAGGTTGCTGGATATAACTCCATTTGAAATTTTCGAAAAAATATCCCCTGGAACTGGCAATGGATAACAATGTGATTCTATAACATCATTTAGGCCTGTTGAGTAATCGGCGCAAATACGAATTTTTCCATTTGGTTTGCGAACTACTACAATTGGTGTTGCCCAATCAGAAGAATCAATAGGTGTAATCGCTCCCTCTCTCTCTAATTGGTCCAATTCCTCCTCAACTAATTGTCTAACATTGTATGCTACTGGTCGTTTCGGTCGGTAAATAGGTTTGGCACCGGGTTCTGTATATATTTCCACTTTTGATTTGGTGCAGTGTCCCAAACCATCCTTGAAAACCTTTGGAAAAGTGCTTTTTAAGTATTCCAAACTTATTTTTGATGGTGTCTGGAAAGATGAATGAATTTTCTTGCAGATTGAATTAATTGGAATGTCCCATAATCCAAATTCCTCGATCCAGTCGATTCCCAATACATTCAACTCACTAATTGATGTCACGAAACATGTCTTCTCTACCGGTTGTGAATGATCACCCAGTATCACCTGACAGTTTATTCTCCCAAGTAAATTCACCTCTTGTTTGGAAGCATTGAACGCAACTTCCTGGGTTTGAATTATTTCTGGTTGGCCAATTGTTTTCCATAAGTTTTTATCAATGATTGTGATATCTGACGCAGTGTCAAACTGAAGTGAAGTTTGTACACCATTGATGACCAAAGTGACGAATTTTCGGGAAGAATTTATTTGGTTGATGAATATATTTTTCGTATTTTCATTTTGACCTTCATTCTTCTTGAACCACTTACTGTTTTTGGTTTGATGAGTTTCTGTCGTTTTATCTGTGAAACAGGAACAATAGCCTTCTTTATGTCCAATCATGGAACAGACTCCACATTTGTGTTTAGAGAAACTGCAATCCTTCTTGGAATGCATCTCCCCGCATTGCCAACAAGGTGTTCTGGGTTTGTCGAAACTGCTTTGATGTTTCTTTTTCTTGTTGAAAACTACGTGAACTGTGGTACTAGTTCTGTGTTCAACGAGAGCTGTATCTTCCTTCAAACTCGATATTCGATGACATTCATCCACTAAATATTCTAAAGAGATGTCGTCTTTTTCATCTTTGTCAATTTTTGATAAAAGACGTGTTGTAATGGCGAATATTTGAAAGATTTCAAACCAATTATAAACATGAGACATTTGAATTGATTCTCGTTTAGTTTCTCCAGTTGGAAAGCTTCACAATGTTTATTCACGATACCAGCATATGTTAAAAAATTGTAGGATTCGATTTTATTCAGCTGTAGACACTTGTATCGAGTACTAAATATAGATGATTGTTTTCCAAAAATTTTCTTGAGAATCTTAATAGTTTCTTCGAACTGAATTTCTCTGGGGTGTTTCGGCAAAATGAAGTTAGTGTACCTTTCATGTGCAATAGTATTGAGATTTCGCAGTAAAAGTCGAACTCTGGCTGCATCACCAAACTTCTTTCCATCGAGGACAAACAGATCTTCGTATCTTGCATACCAAGATTCGAATGTGATATTGTTTTCCGGATCTGGTACAAATTCAACTATGTTTCTGGCCAATGATTCGATGATGAACTCAGTTTTTTCAGATTTTGATTCTGGTAACCTGTCAGTGTTTACCTTCAGTGTAAGCATTTCCAGAATTTTGTTCTGCTGTTCCAACAACTTCACGAACACCTTAGAATCCATAATCCTTCGTCGCCAACTGTTATCTCCTGTGATATATTGGATGAGGAGTCAATAACTAATAAAATATATATTCAGTTCTTGAATGACAATTCTGATATCAACTGACAAATCTATCAAAGTGCTATTAATGTTTTACTAATACAGGGAGTTCTAACATAATTCAATTATAGTTTCAACCATGGCTGTTCTACGGAATCACAATTGCGATGAGTGACACTGAATACGGTCAATCATTCATTACTTCAATGATTTTTCATTTTCTAATTCGTTTCAGGGCTTAATTAGTTAGAAAATTTTAATCCATACAGTAATCCAATTTTTTTAATTGATGCGGCCGATAGTTGAAGAAAATTCATACTGAAGTGAACAAAAGACACTCAATTCACTGAATAATTTTCACTTAACTGGGTTTATAAAACCACGACACGTGTTTCGCTATACAATAGCCTTTTCAAGAGATTATACCCAAATAATACCCAACTAATTTTTTTTAATGACCATAATTATAAAGGGTATCATTTATTGGATTCAGTGAACTGATAATCAAGCAGTAACCTAGAAATGCCCATTATGAAATTGGATTATTTTGTCGATGTTTAAGACTTTCTAATGTAACAATGATATCATTACTTACCTCTCTTTATATTATGGTATTTGTATTTAAAGAATAGTTTCATTCTACTTCTACTAGTATTATTTCGAATTTGAAACATTATCATGGTTCGTGTACGTCCTATCGAAAAGAAAACTGAAGCAATCTACATTTTTGGTGACGCCCGTGGGAACTACCATGCAGCAGAGATATTTTTTTATGAAAAATTCCCTGATCATCCAATAACTCGAAAGTATTTGTTTCATACATTGTTATGAATCGACGCATAAATTCTGCTTTATAGCTGTTAAACTTCGATTGAAACATCCTCACGACCCTTTTTTGGGTTCCATTGTGGATATCGAGGCACCCATCTTGCGCACAGCTTTCTCATGTCCTTTCAATATGCGATGTATAGCAATTTCTGAAATCCCTACCATATCTGCTAGCTCACGCACTTTCAGTCAACGGTCATTCAATACCATTATGTGGTTTTGTTTCACCATTCCTGGCACAGTCACTTCATTTGGTCGACCACTGCGATGTTCGTCTAGCAGTTCATAGGCCTGTTTCACTCTGCCACCCAATATTTTACTATTGTAATGAGGGAGCAGACTGTTGCCTCTCAAATGGAAGTATTGTATCACATAACGATAATAATGTTTTTCAATTTTTTACAAATTCTGCGAGAGCGTTCACCATTTATCAAATTTTGTATTTCGTACAATCTTCATTTCAATTATCGCAGAGCGCTGGGCAAAAACAGGGGCAACCCATAAAATATAGACATTCACAAAGTTGAAATAGTTGAAAATATAAAAATGTAACAGACAGTGTAAAACTGAAACTAAAAATAAACCATTAATTTTTATGCTCACAGTATGATAAATAATCAATAAAAAAACTTTTTAAAGGCAAGCTTCCATTCAAATGCATTAAAAGGGTTAAAAATAATTGCTTTCAATGTGTGACGTAGGTTATTCCGTGAGTTATAGATTCAAAAGCTTCTCGCGGAAAACTTTCAGTTCGAATACAAAAGCGACAAGCTTTTGAATCCATAACTCACGGAATAATTTACGTCACACATCCAAAGCAATTATTTTTTACTTTTCAGCGCATTTGAAAAAAGCTTGACTTTAAAAAGGTTTTTTTTAACTTATTTTATTTTGTGCTCCTTAGTACTTAAGTACGTCTTAATCTATGCATTTTTGTTGAAGGATCGTTATGAAGTTCAATGAGGAGACCATCTAAAGATTAACTCTTCGACTAAATTCATAATCTTCGACCCCAAAACTCCGACATACCAATTTTGAATCGAATCTGACCATAACTACAAAACTCATCCACCATCTTGTTTGATAGAGAATTCATTATCTCCGACTCCGAAAACCCCCACATACCAATTTTGAATAGAATCGGACCATAAACAGAGAGATCATCGGCCTTCTTGGAGCCGCCATTTTGATTTTATGAATTTTGGAGAAAAGTTCAGAATTTTCGACCCTGATCATAAACCTAAATCTCGTCCGCCATCTTGCAGCGCTATTTTGTTTTTTTCTCTGAAAAATTTCCGTGAGCCGCCATTTCAATTCCATGAATTTTGACAAAAAATTCATAATCTGCCACTCCGAAACCCCCATATACAAATTTCGAATGAATTGGACCATAACCACAAAACTCCTTCGCCATTTTGGAGCCGTCATTTCGAATTTATAAATTTGGGACAGAAAATTCATAATCTCTGACCTCGAAAGTTTGTCCGCTATCTTGGAGCCGCCATCTTTGAATATATCTAACCCCGAAAACACCCACATACCAATTTTGAATTGAATCGGACCATAATTACAAATCTCGTCCGCCATTTTGGAGCCGCCATTTTGTTTCTTCTCTAACAAAAATTGCATAATGCATTGTCGCCGGAATTATGAACACTTGTCATATTTCAGCTCAATCGGATGTCGCCAAGTGCTCCAAAAATGGATTACAAATTTTGAACCGGAAAGAATGACAGAACGAACGAATGACATACGAACGAAGCAAGATGAATAAAAGCTTGTGAAAATAAATAATAAAACTCTCAATAAGTAGAAAGAATGAGCTGCTCCTTAGCACATCCATATCTAATGATTTTTGTCAAAGATGCAGATATTCGATTTAAAAATAAGAAACTAGAAAGTAAGTTACGTATTGAATATCGATCGCTCAGAAGACATTTTTGGGGAAAGTTTCTCTTGTTTTTTTTTTCGAATTGTTCGTCTGAAGGACGGGTTTCTATACCTCAGGAGTGGGCTAAAGAGGGTTGAGAGTTTGATAACGGTCGTGTATGCCTGATAGACCTTCCAATTCTGTTTCTTTTTTATAAAAGGAAGATTCGCAGAACCTGATGTGGTAACAAAGAATATTTTCTTTACCATTCATCCTTCACTTGGAAGTATTTCTCCGTCATTTGATCACCATTAAAAAATCATAATATGTCATAAAACAAATAGAATGTATCCACACTTTGATTTCACGTATGTGAAAATAACCTAATATGGAAGCCTATTTGAACGTAGCCCTACATTTCAGTCAGTTATGAGACATCATGAGACTGGAAATTTGTCAAATTACTTCGAAATATTTTTGAAAGTTTTGCTTCCAAGGACTCTACTTGGATATGGCTGGCAGGGGTCAATGGTTCACGCCAATAGCGGTTCAGAAAAATAAAAATCAAATTTATCAGAAACTTGAAGATACATGTTGGGTGAGTTTCATGATCATCAATATATTTCAACGAAATACGACACAAAAAATATTATTTTATATGCATCAATCGGAAACCTACTATTATACTGCTAATCTGCTGCAAGCCTTCGGAGTTTAAGTTCCAAGAATCCTTGAATTATACATTTTCAATAGAATTATTCATCGTGTTGATAGTCGAAACAGTTGTTAATGTCTAGTAAGGCCATTCATGTTCTCCGAGTAGAGCCTTTTGGCTCTATTCAGGTTTTTATGCCTTCTGAAGATGAATCTCAAATAAAAACGCACTTTCATTCCTTTCCGAACTGAGGTGCTATCAGTTCAGAATAAGGTCATTTTCAAGCACGGTCTCATTTTTAAAACAATTTGTTACAAAAAACAGCCTGTTTCATCGGAAAAATAATCCTTCTTCTGCAGTTGCAAACAACCTAACCTCTCACATCCGACAGGAAAACTTCAGTTAATTCCACTCAAGGCTTGTTGGTCACAACAGCCAACTTATCTTTTTCAGACCGAAACAACGAGGAGGCTAACGCAAGAGCCCAGGAAAAAGCGACAAACGCTCTATTGAGCCCTGAACCTTTTCGTGAAATTTCGAAAGCGAGCATAAAAACATAAGTGCAAGCCAAATCGCAATATTGGAGGACAAGCGGAAAAGTCCATCGAAATACAAATGCCCAAATTTATGATGAGGTTAGTTTGCTTGTAACTGTTGATCAAGAAGTATTTTTTCATTTAACTCGGTGTGTTCTGGAACATTCTGTTCAAAAATTAATGATTGAAAATATGTATTTTTTGCTTTTCTATTATTTTCCTTCGCACACTGAAGTATTCTGTAGACCTCTGTCTGAAGCTCAAGCCAGTTCTTAGGTTTTTGAGGATAATCCTGCTCTCGCTTCGTTCTCCGTCTTAGACCCATCTGTGTACCAGTTTCTTCCCTGAGAGAAATGTTGAGTTTTGCGTTGGTCCATTTCAAAAAAATTGAAACTGTTATTGAGGAAAGAATAAAAACCCTTTGAAAATCCGTTAGCACCAATATACTCACTCGACATTGGAGAAAAACTACGAAAAAGTTATCCTTATTAGACTCGAGTAAGGAATAACAAGCACTTGTCTACTGTAAGTGAGGCAGTTCGGGTTTGTTAAGGCAAAACAGATGGTATATGACATAGAAGAAGTACTGAAAATCACAAGAAGTGTGATATTCATGGAAAACCGGAAGCAGCAAAATATAGGAAATCCTCATGAGTGTGTTCTTGACAGAAAGAGATAGATGCATAATATAAGTTGCAGAGAACAGCATCAGAACAAGAGAGATGCATCACAAGGGTCCGTGTTAGGACCAATGCTAAGAAACCAACTCTATGGTGGACTCTCATAATGAAAATATTGAATTTAGTCTTTTGGGTAACAATGACTTTCATGTGTAATTCAATACTTTGGGAGACCTATTTATGGCTAAAATATTTGTTTGTATTTCATGGAAAGGTTATTCATTACAATTACAGAGCATTCTTGACTTATAAGATCATAATCAGTGTACGCTGGTCAGGTATAAACAAGAGGAATCCATAAAATGTAGACATTCACAAAAATCAGAATGTATAAATACTTCACAATCAGTGTAATTGTGCAAAAAAAACAATTCGTTCTGCAACGTGCACACAGTCCAATTAGATGGCAAGAAGTACTGAATTAATTTCAGCTAAGTCATATGGAAAAATCTGAAACTATAAGAAATATGTTATTATTGTAGTCTGTCTCCAGGAATTGGAAAAACCATGAGAATGTGTTTTTCAATTTCTAAATAGTGTAAGTAAACACATTTGAATTTATCGACATATGATACCACATGAAGATAGTGAGAAATCAGGGTCATGACGGAGTCTACCGACCCTTTGTTGATAAATTATATTGACTGACCAAAATACGAGTAACAAAAGTGGCTTCGATATTTTTAATAATGTATATTGGAAAAGCAAACACAATCATGAATTCTCATCAATAATGACTTTTTCAAAAGTTGCCGAAACATATATGATATGAAATTTGAAAGCTTGAAAACCCGATAGTTGGGAAGTCGTTAACAAAATTCATCGGAAACGGAATAAAAATGAATTGATTGATGGAGGACTATGCTGCTATTCACTCATGGGGCATGCACCCTATCGTTATGATGAAAATAATTAGTTAAAGAAAAACAAGTTGTTTTTCTAATCCTTGCCCCCCATAAATGCAATATATTCCCGTATCACTGCGATGCTTGGGTATCAGGGGCAAGTCATTAAGATCATTTCAAATAGGAGGGGGTCACCTCATTTCCAATGGAATATAGAAGTTTGAGAATAAATTCAATTTTTAAGGATCAGCAATCGGGCCCATCAATTATTCCATTTGGAACAAAACGATAAGGTTATCAAAGTCAGTGATTCAATAGTAAAAGTAAGTGTTAATAAAGTATGTAAGTTTCAAATCATCGTATAATCATTTCTTCAGAGTTACTCGAGTATTTTTTTTTTTTTTTTTTTATATGTTTGGTTCCCACGAAAAGGGATATCCTGTAATGTTCAGAGAACATCGTGGGAACCAAGGGAAAGAAGGTAGGAGTTGGTGTTCTTCTTAAATTTCTGGAGGTTGTATGCCTCGGGGAACACCTCCCTAGGCAATGAGTTCCAAAGCCTCGCAGTTCGTTGGATGAATGAGTCTTTGGAAAGTGATGTTCTGCAGGTCTCCAAAGTAACCACGAATGGGTGTGAAGACTGAACTTGACGGGTTAATCTCGAAGAGACTGCCAAAGGAGGAACGATTGTTGATATTTCAGAAGAGCATCGCCCATGAAAATATCTATAAAATAGAGACAAATCGCCAACTTTTCTACGGTGTTCCAGACAAGTGAGCGAGTTTGTAAGCGAGGCATCACCGACGAGACGAATTGCCCTTTTTTGGACAGAATCCAATAGCTTCAGGATATGTTTAGGTGCCGCACTCCAAATATGGGAACAGTATTCCAGGACAA
This sequence comes from Gonioctena quinquepunctata, assembly GCA_018342105.1. Lineage (NCBI taxonomy): Eukaryota > Metazoa > Arthropoda > Insecta > Coleoptera > Chrysomelidae > Gonioctena > Gonioctena quinquepunctata. The sequence goes on along the minus strand of JAFIRS010002696.1, from coordinate 59,015 downwards.
GTCGGATCTGTGCCTTATAGATCATAAGCAGCTGACTGGAGGTGAAATAGCTCTTGGCACGAAACAAAAAACCAAGTTTTTGGGATGCACTTTTGGCAATGGACCTCACGTGATTTTCCCAGGAAAGGTTATTGCTGATAGTAATACCAAGCATCGATATAGATGACTTCAGTGGTATGGTTACTCCTGACAAAGTTATGTTAGGCACAGTGAGATCGGCTTTTCTAGAGAAAAGACATGCTTGTGTTTTGTTTGCATTGAATTCTACCAAGTTATTGGATCCCCATTCGAGAATTGTTGCTAAGTCCATATTTATATTGTTAACATTTCTTCCTCGTTCATTTCTGGTTTCACGGGCTGATATAGGGGCCCTGGAAGAGAAAGCGGTATGGAGGGTACTATCATCGGCAAAGCTGTGTACAGGACATGAAGTTGCTTTCAACAGGTCGTTGATGTGAATTAAAAATAGTGTTGGTGCTAGAATGGATCCTTGCGGAACACCAGCATTTATGAGTAGAGTGTCAGATGAAACTCCATCGACCACTACATGGAGAGACCTGTTTGAGAGAAAACTAGCAAGCAGAGAACACAGCTGAGGGGGCAAGCCATAAGATGGAAGCTTGGCGAGGAGTCCCTGGTGCCAAACTCGATCGAACGCCTTGGAGATATCTAATGCCACAGCTAAAGTTTCTCCATACTTTTCAATAGATAGCTGCATTATATGTGAGACGTATGCGAGCAGGTCACCAGTTGATCTCTGATGGCGGAAGCCATATTGCCTATCATTGATAATTCCTGAGTCTTCCAGATATTTCATGAGCTCGATGTTGATGGCTTTTTCCATGACCTTTGAAATAATAGATAGCAGTGCGATAGGTCTGTAGTTGCTAGGTAGGGTCTTTTTTCCTTTTTTAGGGACTGGCTGTACTCTTGCAATTTTCCAATTGGACGGAAATACTCCCAAATTGTAAGAGTGGTTGAACAACTTGCAAAGAACAGGTGTTAGCCAAGTTGTTGAAGAAACTTCCCGAGTAGACTGCGGCCAAACGAATTTCCACACTCGTTGATTGATTGGGGAATTTTTCATTTGTGATACTTCCCATAACATTCTTCTAAGATAAAGGTATTCAGTGAACTATGGTGATTGCCAAATATAATTACAACAGAACTCTCAATTGATACACATGTTGGTTTCGTCTACCTCCTAGGATCTCTGCCCACTTTAATTTTCAGTTTAATTCCTTTAACTTTCAACTTGTTCAACTCCGATGTTTATTCAATCTTCACTTCTTACTGAACTCAATTAATTGATGGGTACGACTACCGGTCGAATGATTTCAATAAACTCTGGATAACTTTTTTCAGTTCAATGATTCTGATGATTTTCAATATATGCTTCTTATACACGATGATATCGCTCAGATTCATAAAAACAAACTACATAATTTTTTTTTCATACCGATGCTCTGCGAATAGATAGCAGCATTGTCTTCTGGTTATGATTCAATTTGTATTGAGTTTTCGATAAATTATATTCACGACTTTTTGTGAGTCCATAATCTCATTTATTTCGGCATCCCTTCGGAAATGAATTATTATTAGTTCTCAAAAATATCAAAGCCATCTTTTTAACTGTATTTTAATTAGTCCATATTCATCCACACAATGGTCCTCTTGACCCTAGTGACCCTAGCTCGGTGATATCTTGGTCAGTCCATTCGAATGTACTTACAATACCATTCAAATTACAAATTTTTATGCGTTCGGATTCTGGAGACAGATTACAATGTTTGCAGAGTTCCTAAGAGGCAGACAGGAACCAACATCTATATCAAGTGGAAGTATTGTTCTAATTATGTTCGGTAATCAATATAGTTCATTTTGTGATCAGTAATAACGAGAGAAGACGTCAGATATGCTATAACTATAATAATGGTTCCCATTGACGTAGCTGAGGCAGTGGTTACCACGGGCGAAAAAAGCCTGATGCACAGAGCGAATATCGACATAGAATAAATCACTTGAACATATACCAGATAAAACTGCAACTGCCCTTTTCACAACCAAAAGGAAAATAAGTCCAATTCAATCCGACGTGCGAAGTGTAACAATAACGCCAAAGGAAGGCCAACAAGTATCTAGAAGTTTTGCTGGTTACGACAAACACATTTGCTGCACGTGCCGAACATGAGAGGGACCAGAGAACTAGAAGGAAGGTCATAATGTGTATAGCCAAATTCCAGATCTTGAATGCTACATCGGCTTGGTATACCGTAACGGGTACTCGAAAATTGGTAGCAAAACTTGCCAATATACAACTCAATATGTGTATCAGAATTTTCTTTACATACAGGTCGATATCTACGGATAGAGATGGCGTTATTGCCGGAAATGTCCTCCATGGCGATGGGCAGCATACGATGTTCATATGCCAGAGGTAGAAGAGAAGTCGACAATAGTTTTTGGCAGCAACGATAACACCCTTCACAGCAAGGGTATGATGAAATTTAAAAAAAAAAACAATCAATCATGAGGTATATTGTTGAAAATAACGAAAACGTTGATACTATGACAGTTCTCTGCGACAGAGGTTCAAGCATGAGAAGCATGACGAGCAGGAGAGGTTTCAGTCGGTAGGATTTCGACACTACTGGCTTGATCGTGATCTTATGCGATGAGTATGTGATGTAAGGCCAACCCCGATACGTTTTCGTATTCGAATAATTGCTTGATTCCCATTGCCTGGGCCATTCTTTCCGAAAAACTCTTAATGTTCAAAATACATATGTATGATTTTGACAGAAAAATAGGTTGGGTTGGTACTAACCAATTTTGATTTTTAGAAAGCCCAACCACTTAATTTGACCAAGGAAATCAACTATTTCAACAACGACTCTCAGCACACCAGCTTGCCACAATATGATATATATTTCTCATATACTCATACTCTACCCCTTTGGGATATAAGGAAAATCAGGGATAACAGAAGTTATTTGCCAGATATCCGTGAGAATATTTTCGAACAGGTGAGCCATTTCTTAATTGTTATATTTCAGAATATAAAGATTATTTCGAATTTCAAATATTTGAGAAGTATGTAATATTTTCATTCCTCTGTTATTACTTGATAATTTGTAGCTAATCAAATGGAATTATTTTAAAACATTATCGTGACGAAAGAAAAATATCCGGGAATTTTTCATACAAGAAATTTCCAACACTTCTATCTTGACACATAGATAATAATGAAAGAAAAAGCCAAGTGACGAGAGATAAAATGAGAAATGCAGTGCATAAAGTACACAAAGTCGTCTTCACCAAGGATTCAATATAAATTGAAACACAATTGGTAGACCACAGGCAAAAAACAACTACTTTCCTAGCAAATACCACGTAAAAGTGAATTTTAACCTACTCCCAGTTGTCCAAATAACGTGAAATTTGGTAGGCGTTCATAATTCCGGTAACAATGCATTATGGAATTTTTGCCAGAGAAAAAATTACGGCTCCAATATGGTGGACGAGTTTTGTGATTTTTGGGATCAGACATCACGGTTCTTTTGCCAGAATTCATGAGTTCAAGATGGCGGTTCCAAGATGACGACGACTTTTGGAGTCGGACATCATGATTCCTTAATCGAAATTCATAAATTCGATATGGCGGCTTCAGGAAGGCGATGTGTTTTGTACTTGGGATCGTAGATTAATAATGTTTGTCAGAATTCAATAAGATAACGGATTTCGAAAAATGTCTAAAAAGAATTAAATGAAAATTTAAAAAAAAATTAAAACAAGCTTTTATTCAAAAAAGTTATTCTTCAATTGTTCGACCTAGGTTATTCTATGAGTAACAGATTCAAAAGCTTGCAGCGAAAATAAAAAAGGTATTCTTCCGTGGCAAGATTTTGAATATGTTACTCACATAATAATCTAGTTCAAACAAAGAAATTTTTTTTTCTTTTAAGTGCATTTGTGTAAAAAAAATTAATGATTTTTATTAATATGTTAGCACTCACAGAGACCATAGGCAAAATAATTAAGTGTCTGGGCAGAATTTGTTCACAAGTTTTGTATGCTCTCACTCCGGAACATTTTTTGTACTGCAACCATATAAATGGAGTAACAGTTTGAAATTACTCTTGAGTAAACTAATAATATATTTTGGTTCATTACTATATTTATCTAGTAACAGCTTCAAACTGCAACCAAGTTGAACTTCAAACATTTTTCTATTATAAAAAAATCATCATACTTGGTACAAGACTTCTATTTCTCAAAGTCTTTTTTGCTATTAATAATATATCCTATTAGAGAAGAATTCAGAGATAAACAAATAATCATCCAATAAACAATTATAATCATTTATTTATTTTTTTCATTCATTTAAATATTTTACGAGGACAAATATTCTCCCCAAACAAATCATTTTTCAATTTCAAAGGACAAAATAAAAATAAAGCTGCCGGAGCTGGGGTTTGAACCCACGCTCCCTTTCGTGAAACAGCACCTCAGACCGCTTGACCACTCGGAAGTTTATTTGTAATGAAACTATCTGTTGTTACATCGATATGGTTGCTTTTTCCGATAAAAAGCTATAAAAAACTTATGCACCACTTTTGCCAAGGCAGTCAATGATTTTTCTTATGTTTAACAACATTTCATTCTATTTCTCGATTGGCCAGGTTTTCTGGACTATAACATAAGCTCACAAGTTTTTGGAAATATTGTTTATTCATGTTGTTTTCTAAAGTTATTCAATGAGGCTGCACGATATTTTTTGAGTAAGCAGCAATAGTGAGTAGGATGTTGAGAGAAAAATGTCGAATTTATTATGATGTATAAAGTCAAAATCTAGAGAATTGGTTGGTAGTGTGCAACAAATCGAGTCATAACCAATAACACACATACAGATTCATAAACCCATAGAGTTTAACACCATATAGTCCAAGAGCCCGGACTATTTATATGTACCTTGAACTTCCGGACGATTTTCAAGTTTTCTACAGGGTTCCTCATGGAAACATATCTATGAAACGACAACTGTGCCGGCGTTAATCATGCCGGATGTAATTATCAATTAATAACCATACACGTTTTTTTTAATATCTACCTTTTTTTCCCGAACACATAAAACCGCTTGGCTATCTGGGTTTCATATTTATTGAACCCAGATAGCCAAGCGGAAAGATAGCGGCTTGACAAACATTAGTTCTTTGGTTCAAATTCCAATTCATTCAAATAAAGTCTCTTTTTTTATTTTTCCCATCTTCAAGAAAAACAACAAAATAAGAAATAAACCTTCGAAACACAATTATTTCGAACCGGTTTTTTGTATAATCTTTAACGGAAGCATACAAGAGAACTCAACGCAAACAATTTTATATAAATCTCTATTTCAAATCGGTATCAACAAAAAACACATTCTCCAGAAAGACATTTGGATGATAAATATAAAATTAATGATTAACTAATCCATTTTGAAAATAAACAAAATTTATTGAGAATAATACATAGATATAAAAATTTATTTAAAAAAACAAAAGTGAAGTTTTAAATATAAAATAATATCAACATGAAAATCTTGATTGAAGCCCGGGACTCGTAGTGATGGCGCATTCGCTGTTTCAGTTGGAGAAAAACCCGAAAAAACCCACAACACCATCAGAATTCAGAACATCAACTTTCTCATAGAAAAGGACACATGCTCCCTGGGAGATTAGAGAATCAATCTTGGAAAATACACGGGAGTCATCGAAGCGTTGCCAACAATTAGAATAAGGGTGTTTGATATGGCGTAGATATTATAAAGAGTATACATTCCATCCAGAGCAGAATATTGGTCCAAACTCAAATTTTGTATGGGAAAATCATTCACATTGTTCAATTCACTACCATCAGTCGGAGAAACACGTTTTAAATGTAAAACAAAAATTTTTGGAAATGTTTGTATACGAATCATCTTTCAGAATTTCCTTTTCATTCCACAAGTTGAACAGTATGGGCTCGCATCGTCAGTCAAAGTCTCCTCTTCTGTCAACAGTTCAATACATTGTGTTGAATCCACGTTTAGCAAGTCCGGAATAGGTATTTAAAGTACCCAGAAAGGTTCAAAAGTAACGGAGCAGTAATTACAGAAAGTACATCTCAATATAGACTTCAGCTGACCGACAAATGTATCCATAATTCTGGAATTATGAGTAGAAATGGAAGCTTTCTGATTATCATTCATGATAACAAAATTGTTTGGTAATGGATGATTATCTACGCTCGTCTTGTTGGAAGCTTCATGTAAACCTACCGAAGGTATCTTAAAAACTCTTCCGAACCTGCTGGGACGTTATGATCAAAGGAAGGAGCAAACTTTCTGAATAGACGGACGAAATGTGAAGTTTCCACCATTTTCCGAGAAGAATCAGGACTCCAGATATTTTTTATCAAAGATATAAAAGATTTCACTAGATTTCCTTTTATTCTTGATGTATAGTATTCGAATCCTCATACAAAACCATTCTTGAAAAATTCCAACAAAACCTTAGTATTCGAAAGACACTGGATCACGCTAATCATAAAACAGGTATTTTCTACATTCTTCAATCCTCTTAGGCAAAATGTAGAAATGGAGTGTCTTTTGTTATGGATGCTCACTTATGTTTAACGAAGGATCCATAGGTTCATTGTTCCTGTAATTCAAAGAAGATGATAGAGAAACTGATATTGATTTTTTGGAAGGTACTAAGTGATTACCTTTGATAACTGATATGTATCTCGCAGGAAAAATGATATGTATCTCGACGATAAATAATTCATCCAGTGGATGCGATGGAGGAATTGTACCCATTACAGAAGAAGCATTGCTCCTTTCAATTTCTATACTAATTCTTTGTATTAAAAATGACGTTGAACGTTCAACTTTTGTAGCGCGGCCCAATCTCCTTCCAATTTCAGAATAAAAGACAAAGATTCAGGGCCAAAGACATCAAGAGTTTCGACAGCTATTGGATGGAAAAGATAATTATGTCCAAGATTTTATATTTCTTTCTTTTCAATTTCTCAAAATACTTCGGCAATTCATCGAAAAATTACAAAAGTGTCCAGATTCACAGACATCTGAAGTTGAATAAATTGTTTTTAATCTTTTTTTGTAGTTGTAATTGAGCCCGTGAATGCCAGACCTTCCTTATTTTATAAAAGTTGAAAGTTTCTCAGCGCATGCTCCCTGGAACGATGGGTTACTATGAAGTTTGGACCATCGAGGCTTTGGCAGGTACCAGGTAGCAAAGGTGTATAAAATAGCAACTTAATTTCGTCAAAGTATAAATCGTAATTTTCTTATATTTTCTTCGGAATAATACTGGAAATCACGTCATCCATTACCACACACTTAGTATCGTGGCAACCCCATGCCAAACACCCTTAAACTTCAATGACACTACACTTACGTAATAGTATAAAAGCTGAATTTTCTATATGTTACTTGGGTAACTATTGAAAGATGTGTCCTCAGTAACCAGCCAGTTTTGACAGTTCTAACAGCTGGCCAGGTTAGCTGTAGGTCTTGTTTTTCGGCCCGATTCTACATTCACTTAGTTATAATATAATTTACAATTTCCATTTGATGCAGTTCGCTATTACTCAATCAAGTCACGTATCACGAGTCACATGCCACGTATTACTTCGCTCTCGTTCGTCATGCATCGGTCTGCCTTCGTCTTACCGGTATTTCTCAAGTATTGACTCTTGACTCTCTTGACACTCTCGACCATCCCTCAAACTCCAAAGTCCAAAAACAATTCCAGGTGCCAGAGAAGAAATCGTGTCTCCAAAGAGTTTGGACAAAATCATTTTTTTTCTCGATTTTCTCGTTTTCAGTGATATTTTTTATTTTATTTGTTAGAGTGTATCTTCATGTGTTTTTTAATGTGATGTGAGAATTAGAATAAATAAATATTTGTTATGATAAGAGGGTCCCGACACCCCATCATTTTACCCCATCATTATTTATAGTATGGAGTTATTACTTCAACGTCACTGTTGGTGTTTGTATTATTCAAGTGGATAAACAAAGATTCAGCTAAAAGTTTTTTATAACGGTGTTCAACCCTGTGGAGAATTTTGGTGTTTTCAAAGTCGAAAAAGTGTAGCTTTGTGATGTAATGATTGGTTAGGCTTGAATGAAGTGGATTGTTGTTTTCTATGTGGTATTTGTGTTGGGACTCGCCAATAAGGCAGGCGTCATCTCTGCAGTCCTTACAGCATATTTTGTATTTTAGATTACTTTGGGGTTTTACGGGGTCTTGGTCTTTAAGGAAAGAAAATATTTATTTTGTGGAATTGAAAAAGCTCCAAGCAGAACAGATATCAACGAGTTTCAACATGTTTTCAATTTCTCTTTGTATACAGAGGTAATAAGGAACTTACCTTTTTGCGGATGGTATTTTTGTTTCATTGATGTTGGAGATTTGTGAAATATATTTGGTGCGTTGCTTAATTATTTTGTCGATGAAAAGTTTGGAGAAGCTGTTTTTGATAAGTGTGCTTGAAATGAGTTCAAAATTTTGTTGGTGATTCTGGTGTCTGGGAGTGAGATTGCCCTGTCGATTATCATTCCAAGCACACTTATTAAAAACAGCTAACCGAAACCTTTCATCAACAAAATGATTGAGCAACGCACCGAATACCTTTCACAAATGTCGAACATCAATTAAACAAAAATACCATACGCAAAAAGGTATGTTGAAGTTCCTTAACACCACTGTATACAAAAAAATTAAAACGTGTTGAAACCCCTTGATGTCTGTTTTACTTGGAGCTCTTTCGATTCCACAAAATCCATTTTTTCTTCTCTCAAAGACCAAGACCCCATAGAATCCCAAAGTAATCTAATATACAAAATATGCTGTAAGGACTGCACAGATGACACCAATAAAAATACCAAATAGGAAACAACAATCCACTCAGGCCTAACTAATCAATCCATCACAAACAATCACTCTTTCAACCTTGGAAACGCCAAAATTTTCCAAAGGGTTGATAACCGTTATAAAAGACTTTTAGCTGAATCTTTGTATATTCTCTTGAACCCCAATAATACAAACACTAAAAGTGACGTTGAAAGAATAACTTCATACTATGAATTTTGCTAAGATATGTGAACATTCCATCTTTGCTTGCTTGCTTGTTTTCTATGGCGTCTATCTTTACAGATACTCCGCCAGCCTCGGAAATCCACTCCACCCCAGAACGTATTCTGTAGGCTTCGGTTTCTCTTCAAATGCACCCGGGATTGTCTCACTCGAAATTATACCACAAATGCCCAAAACTTTCACAACAAAAAATCAAACTTTCCGATGCACGTGGAACGGCAAAGACTAACATTAACCTGACTTCCTGACCGCGTGATCGTCGTCCATCTCCCACGACATCAGTTAGTCGAATCCATCATAATCATCATCAGCCATTCCATCTTTGATTTCCTAAGGTTATGTTGTGACAGCAAATGTCATGATGAGTGATGACACATCTGATCTTCTTCTTCTTCTACCAAACTCACTGTCGTCTTCTTCTTCAATCTGCTTTCACTCTTCTCGTTTCTCTTCTTATATACCCCTCATTTCTAATTCATCTTCTTTTTAATCTCACCCCTTCTTAACCTTACATCTTCGTCTCAATTATGTTTTTCTGTCATGTCCGTTGCCAGACATGAACCCCATGTTTTCAATCCAGTGAGGGTTTTTCGTTCATTTTTTATGTAGAAAACCTTAACACATTCGTAGAATTGTGTTTTTTTATTCATGTTTTTATGACAAATCTCAGCAAAATGCGTTTAGTTTTTTTATCTCGATGTCCTGAAGATGTGTCCAACGTGACACGAAACATGTCGACAAATTAGAAAAAAATTAAATACAAAATAAACCATTATAAACCATCTCATGAAGTTCTATGGTATTGGAATCAGAAACTATCTTCACTGAACTTGGAACTAGACTGCATCATCATAGAACAAATTCAGATCACAGCTCAGAGTGACGGAGGGGTATTGTGATTTGTGATCCAAAACCGCACTCAACTGAATTCTCGCAAAATACTAAAGTGAAATAAATTAAAAATTAAATGAGCTTCCATTCAAATAAACTGAAAAATGTAAACTATTATTTTGTTAGATGTGTGACATTCTCATGGAAGGATGCATATGTTGTGCTCCAAGCGAATATATTGTTAGAAACGTATTTGAATTGATATAAGAACATGATAGATTACGTCTTCTCCTCCTTCCAGTGTAGTCAAGCGAAAGCAAATTTTTTAAGAATTGACAAATAATAAGAAATCTGAATATTTTACAGGAGAAACACAAACCTGTTCCAGCACTTTCTTCTATGATATATGGACGGCCTTGTAGGGTACCCTACGACATCAGCGAGTCCACACACAGAAGAAAAAATGCTACTTCAGATTTCAAGAGAAGAAGGGGAATTAAGATCTAGAAAGTCAGATACAATTCCTATTCGATATTACGTCAAATAAAAGATGACATAATATATTTCAGATATCAGATTTATAATGGAAATAATTCAGATGCACATGTGCCAGAAATTATTAACTCCAAATTATATCTTTGTAGACAGAACAGTGTAATGAAAGTCTGTGTTCTATGATATAACCCGCTTTATTCCAACTCCAGGGAGCTTCTTCCTCCTTATTCTAGCAGAGCATTTTATTTGAAGGATAATAAAAGATGGAATGAAGTTATTCAAAATTTTAAGTGTGAGGGTCTATTTAATATTCTAATTTGATACCCTGAATTGAAATATTCGAACATTGCTCCGGCCAATCCACCCACGATGCTTGAAAATACTAATATTTCCCCACCAACGATCATGATTTTCCTTAGAGAAGGTTAAAGTTTTACCCAAAAATTAAGGCAGCATCATCAAGATTTTCTGTAATAAAGGACCACGCTCAAACCTTATGGAAAAATTATATATCTGGGAGTTGCCTGAATCTCTGATATTGTTCAGAGCAAGTCCTTCTGATCAAAAGTAATCATCGCGCTGAAGTCCAATAACCAATAGATTCGAAAATATTTTCCAATGAGACTGGATTATCCCGTATTCGATCCCTATCGATGACAAAACCTTTTGGAACGAAGTTCCTTTACGTGGCTTGCGGTAGGTGTTAACTGGTACAAATCGTCACGTAAGAAAAAAGCGTTATGCCCCCTCCATGCGACTTTCTCTCTCTCTCTCTCTCTCTCTCTGTGTCTCTATTATACAGGGTGTTATTAATAAGTGTCCGATATTTTACAGGACGATTCCTCGGTTATTTATGAGGTGAAAAGTTCATATGAGCATGGGTTCGCAAGACCTTCATTTTTAATATACAACGTGTTGAACATTTATTTTTATTTTGGTTTTTCGTAAATAATTTTGAAAATAATTTCGATATTCGAACAAAAATTGGTATTTGGGGATTTTTCAATATGAGAAATTCAAATTTGATCTTAGTTTGGCTCCCAATTGTAGGGGTGCCGCCTAGAGGTCTTGTCTCTTTGGGGAGTCACAACTTCGTCGTGCTTGTATGTATCACATTTCCTAGAGAAATAAATCGATCCCTCTATCATTTTCACGTGAAGAAGGTATGTTTTTCAAAAGTCACTACAAGCAGCCGTTTTCGAATATTTTGATTAAAATTAATCGATGCATGCATTTCAAACGATAAACAACGGAACACTAGATATAAATCTTGATCAAAATCACAATAAATGTTCGAAATGTCCACCTCCTGCCTGTATGCCCGCATCCAATCTTCTTCTCATTGATTCGCGCACTCTTTGGAGAATTCCTGGAGTATTTTGAATCGTTCTACAAGAGTTAATCATTCGATTACTAAATTCTTCTTCATTTTGGATAGGTGTCTAGTAAATTAAGGATTTCAGATACCCTCCTCGACCTATCCAACGGTTGCCGAAAGTTTGATCTAAAATTTCTCGCGCTTGAATGCTAAAATATGCCAGGGCACCGTCATGCATGAACCACATTTCATTTCGTAGTATAAGCGGCACATCTTCTAGTAAAAGAAAGAAAATGACGTTTAATCTAACGGAATAAAGAATGAACCAATGAATAATCTCCAAGGATTCCTGCCCACACGTTAAGAGAGAACTGTTCTTGGAAATGTGATTCCTGTATCGCATGATGGTTCTCCTCTGACCACAAATGATTGTAATGAAAATTGCGTATAGCGTTGCATGAGAAATTTGCTTCGTCGATAAAAAGGATTTGATTTTCAAATAAAGGATTTTGAATAAGGCATTGGAGAAACCAACAACAGAAGTTGATACGTAACGGAAAGTCACGAAGGATTAGTGCCTGAACTCTTTGAATATGGTAGGGATATAAGAAAGTATCATTTAAAAGTTTCCATACCAGAACATGAGAAATGTTTTACGTCAGCGCTATTTTCTGGAGCTTGTTTCCGGGTGTCCTCCTACCAGATTAAGAACTGCTTTCTCGGTTTTTGGGGCTCTAACCGCCCGATGTACACCCGAGAGATGACTAGTTATCTCAAAGCTTCCTGTTTCGCTTAAATGAGCGTGAATTCTTGAAAACGTTCAGATAACGCTCCTGATACAAACGTCTATGTCCGTATGTAAAATGTATGTCAGCTTACTCTGCATTGGTAAAGTTTGCCATTTTTTAACAAATAATCATAATAATAATAAATAAAACCATTTAACTATGCGTCAGGATATTATTTTTGACATGACAGCACAAAAAAAAACATTGGAATAAACTTACTAGCCTACTTGATACTTTTATTTTCAAAGAGTCAATGAGAAGAAGATTGGAGCATCGATTAATTTAAATCAAAATATTTCGAAAACGGCTGCTTCTAGCGACTTTTCAGAAGCTTACCTTTTTCACGTAAAAATAATAGCGGAATCGATTTCTTTTCTAGAAAATGTGATACATACATGTGCGACAAAGATGTAAATCCCCAAAAGAGATAAAGACCTGTATTCGGCGCCTCCTACAATTAAGGGCTAAACCAAGATCAAATTTGAATTTATCATATTAAAAAATCCCCAAATACCAATGTTTGTCCAAATATAGACATTATTTCAAAAATTATTCACGAAAAATCAAAATACAAATAAATTGTATACCTTGTATAACAATAATGAAGGTCTTACGGACCCATGCTTATATGAACTTTTCACCCAATAAATAACTGAGGAATCGTCCTGTAAAATATCGGACACTTATTACATAACACCCTGTATACGAGTCTGTGTGACAAGCATCCAGATCATACGATTCCGAAGGTTTACGAGACCATCCGAACTGTTGTCCTGCATGTGGGAAATTTAAAATGATACATGAGCGGTAGGATGTATATGCGAATACAAGTCGGGTATTATCGCAGAGTGGTAAAACATGGAAGATATTTCTGTTCTCTTTATATTTCTATATAACGTGTGTTTAGATACATCCTTTTTTGGACATAATTTCCAATGTTTTTTGTATGTCGAAGTTGGATTAATGGTTTACATTGAATATGTGGCACGTCAATTTGGTATAATTATCAGGAATAAAATACATTTTACTGTGGCGCAGGAGTTTAGAAAAAGGATATATAGGTATAGTCTTGGTATCACGTGACGATTTCTACCAGTCAACCCTACAGCAAGCCGCGTGAAGGGATTTCTTTCTTGACGGGGGACCCCCGACCGCACACGATTTTATTTTATTTTTTAGGTTTATTATTGTTTTAAAGCAGGTAACTATAAAAAAACATAACCCAAAAAACAAATACAACCAAACCCGGAGTCAAACCAAACCTCAACTCTCTTTTTATCAACTAACTTCAATACAAAACAACCTAAAAATAATAAATAAAAAAAATAAGATGAAAAAAGTTTTGTCACCGATAGGGATCGTACACGGGATAATTCAGTACCATTGGCAAATCTCCGAAACTATTGGTTATTGGACTTCAGCGAAATTGTAACTTTTAATCAGGACTTTCTCTAAACAATATAAAAACACAGGCAATTCCCACATAGATAGATCACTTCTCCATAAGGTTTGAGCGGGGTCCTTTATCCAATCATTTCGTACAGAACATGATACAGTTTTGTCGATCTTTTTAATTAATTGTTCACGTAGTGCTAGAGTCGTGAAAACTATTTGAGTTAGCATTTATTTTATTACTTATCATTCATTTATATGATTTGCGAGTATATCGTACCTCCCAGGTTAGCAGATACCTTATTTACGTACAACGTGGTACAATTTTGAAGACAACAACAACGTGAAGATGAAAAAACGACGTCAATCGGTGATTGTCTCAACTAATGATTTAAATATATATCGCCAGTAGCTCATGTTTTACATTTATATAATGAATATAGTTCAACCTAGAATATACCGGGTGACAATGGGACTAGGGCCATGCATGCCTCTATCTCCTCAACTTCAAAACCGATTTGAATGAAATTGTGTACATAGATATGAGACTCAATTTGGATTGACAGACATATGAAAACAAAATGGCCAACTTCCCGTTTCTCCAGAATAGCCACCAACTTCAATTTTTCAAATAGAACACCCTGTATGTTTGATGTTTTTCGGATTTTATGGCTGAAATAACATGTTGCAAAATTTTCATTTTACAATTGAAAAAAAATTATTTCTCAATTTTTTTTTTAGCCCGGTCCTTGTTTAGTTTAAAATCTATACTAATTTACATCAGTAACTCATAGTAAATTTCATCGATAAGATTAGTAACAAGTCCTACAGCAGGAATTGAAATTTTCTGTTAAAGTTACCTACCAATTTTCAGATTGATTTCATTTTGTTAGATGGCTCTCTACGTTTTGAACACAAAGAAATTGGTACATAATGTATACAGGGTGTTTCCTAACTATGGTACGAAACTTCAGGGGGTGTTTCGTTAGGTCATTTGACAAAAAAAAGTTCCTATTAACATATGTCCGGAGTTGCTTCGTTTCTGAGATACAGGGCCTTGAAGTATAAAAAAAGGTATTTATAAAATATCCTGAATATTCTGAAACCGATGTGGTTGAAATGTGGTACAGCTATTTGAAGTAATAAGGCAATCATTTGGCCCTAAGTAGGTCCAGTGGCGTCTCAGTGGGCACCACAGCCAACAATACTGAGAAAAAAATTATTTTCTTCTTTTTAGTGCCTTTGAATATAAGCGTGGGTTCTAAAAAGTTTTTTATAAGCGTGGTAAAAATACAACTTTTAGGCCTCCTGTGTTTTTTTTCATATTTAGCTTAGTTTCCGAGAACAAAAAAATGAAGGCACTCTACAATCATGATTACCTGCTATGGAGACCAGCTGACAGTGATAGTATTGTCATATCAGTAAAAGTCAGAGTTGTCAATTGGCAGTGATTCTATCATGAATACTTTTACTAACGCTGAAATGGCTGACATGCACTTTAGTTATGGATTAGCAAATGGAAATGCGGAAGAAGCACGGAGAATCTACCAGGATAGATATCTTAACAGAGTAATTCCATATGCTAAAACATTTAGAACGCTACATGCAAGATTATGTGAAACTGGAAGTTTTATAAAATGTAAGTGGTGGAAGACCAGAACTGTAACAACGCCTGAACTAGAAGAAGCTATACTTGATGCGATAGAAGAAGATTCTTCAAATAGTATCAGGAAGATTGCACTGCAGCTTGAAGTAAGCCCAAAAACCGTTTGGGAAAGTTCTAAAAAGAAACCTCCTATACCCATATCACATACAGCGGGTCCAAGCTCTACTGCCTAGGGATTTTCACCCAAGATTAATGTTTTGCAGGTGGTTGATTCATACGATGGCACACAATAATAATTTTTCACCAAATACTTTATTTACGGACGAGGCAAATTTTTCACGAGATTCTATTATGAACTTTCACAATAACCATTTCTGGGCCGACGAAAATCCCCACATTATTAGAGAAAGTCATGTTCAGCAACGATTTTCGCTTAACGTTTGGAAGGGAATTATTGGTGACTTCCTAATTGGACCTTTTTTTTACCAGCAAGATTATCAGGTCCATCCTACACGGCTTTTTTGCGAAATCATTTACCCATTTTGTTGGAAGAAGTACCCGTACTTGTAAGAGGCAACATGTGGTTTATGCACGACGGAGCTCAAGCTCATTTTAGTGTTTTTGCTCGTCAGCATCTCGACATCACCTACCCTAATCGCTGGATTAGACGTGCAGGACCTCAACATTGGCCCGCTCGCAGTCCTGATATGAATCCTCTAGATTTCTATTTATGGGGTCATCTGAAGGCTCTCGTTTATAAAACCCCTAAACTAGATGTGAATGACTTGAGGAATCGAATAAGTGACAATTGCAATGTCATAAGGAATACTCCAGGTATTTTTGAAGGTGTCAGACAATCAATGACACATCGATTGCAGTCGTGTATTTTATCAGACGGTGGACATTTTGCTCATTTACTTTAAGGTCGAAATTGTTAATTTTTTACTTTAGGTTTGTATTTTATGTTGTCCATGGATAATTTGTAGAATAAGTTGAAGTATTTTTTTCTCGAAAACGAAGTTGATATGAATAAAACACAAGGGACCAAAGAGTTGTATTTTCAGTTGTTTAATCTGAAAAAATAAAATCGTACAAAAAAAAGTACTTTTTTATTTCTTAGTATTGTTGGCTGTGGTGCCCACTGAGATGCCCCTGGACCTACTTGGGGCCAAATAATTGCATTATTACTTCAAATAGCTGTACCACATTTCAACCACATCGGTTTCAGGATATTCAGGATATTTTATAAATACCTTTTTTTTAATACTTCAACGCCCTGTATCTCAGAAACGAAGCAACTCCGGACATATGTTCATAGGAACTTTTTTTTGTCAAATGACTTAACGAATCACCCCCTGAAGTTTCGTACTGTAGTTAGGAAACACCCTGTATCGTTGAATTGGTAATTAAATTATCTATCAAATGGCAAAATGGCACTCGGTAGGTTCCATTTGAAAAAAAATATTTTTTCGTTAAAAATGCGTTCAGAAAATTTTAATTCCTGCTGTAGGATTTGTTATTGATCTTATCGATGAAATGACTATTACTATGAGTGACTGATGTAAATTAATAAAAAATTAACCTAATCAAGGCCTCCTGGATTAAAAAAAATATTATTTTTTTTTCAATTGTAAAATGAAAATTTGGCAACATTGTATATATAATTTGAGCCGTAGAATCCGAAAAACATCAAACATAGAGGGTGTTCCATTTGAAAAATCGAAGTTAGTGGCTATTCTAGCGAAACCGGAAGTAGGCCATTTTGTTTCCATAAGTCTGTCAATTCGAAATTGTGTGTCATATCTATGTACAAAATTTCACTCAAATCGGTCGATAAGTGAAGGAGATATAGGCATGGCCCTAGTCCCATTGTCATATATATATATATATATATATATATATATATATATATATATATATATATATATATATATATATATATATCGATTTGTGGGTGAATTTTGAATCACGACTTTGGTTCTTCCTCCCTTCATCCAATAATCACAAAATTTTGGATACAAACGATACAATCAAACATGGCTTTTCCAAATTTCATGCAACATTAACACAATCTGAACATCTTTTTTTTTTTCGTTTGCTTCTAAAAAGAACAAATTATGTGATTTTATTTTCCCGAACGAAACTGATTATAACTGAAACTTTTTTAAAAAAACACCCAAAATCCCTCAGATTTTTTTGTCAGAAACTCTTTTGCAAATTCACATAAATACATGCCATAGATATAATTAGAAAAAAATTTAATAGCTACAAGGGCTGGAAAAGACAAGAGTGGGGATAGCAGAGGACAGTAGAGTATTCAAGTAGTTGCCTATTTCCCAATTCGATTTTGTTTTCGATCCGATTCACAATATGTTTCAACATTGAAGAGAAAACATCAACAGATTCATTAGTTCATTCTACGACACAGATTACCGGAATACCAAACCAAATATATCACATTGCATTTTGATTTTCTTGGGTGTGCATGCTTCGTTCGATATTCAGATCAATCGAAGGCTCAAAACTCCAATAGTTTATGTTGATAGATGAAATCTACCCTGTTTGACTTGCGGTAACAAGTTGAAACCTCTCAATGTACTCATTAAGCTTATGGAATATTCGTAAATAATTATTAGAATTATATTTCTGACCTACTTTCTAAGTATCGATTATATAGTTAGGGTTTTGAATGTTACATTTCACAAATTTGTCGAAATTGCCTAGTTATATCCATTTTTCATTCCAAAAATAAAGTCCTAAAATTCCAAAAATTGCACTAGAATATCTTGGTTCAATTTTTGAGTTTCAAAATTTCAAAGTTAGAGTTCTTGCAGGTTAGGGGATCGACTGAATAGTCACGTTCAATTACCAAACAAAGTTTCTCGCAATTAAATTAGACATGGTCGATCTTACATGAACGAGGCACTAGAAAATGAGAAACGAGTATAACCCTATACACCATGTATATGGAATTCTGAACACTATGAATCGGGAACAAAATTGCTAAAGAATCTTTTCCAGCGATAACAATTGTTTCATTTCAAAAACCAATCACCGCAATAATAAAAAGCTCATATTTAGGCCAATCAATCTAGATTTTCTGTTCTATTGATTATGTGACAAAAATACCAAAGGGGACCCAACTGTGCCATCATACTCCCAACTATCATTGCTCAATTTGTTATAAACATTTAAAAGCATTTTTTAATTTTTTTATCGTTTTTGACTTGTTGCTTCAAAACCAATAGAGCAATCTCAATACTCTTGTCAGACAAATTGTAGACAATGCAAAAAAATGTGCAACAACGCGACTCGATCGGATTATTAGTAACGGAGAAAAAACGGAAAAAAATCAATTTTTTTTAAATTCATAACTCCGCCACTTTTCAAGTTATAGTTCAGACTTTTTACGACATAGTAGCGATTAATATGTTCTTCATGTATCGAAAACATGTCGCATCATTAGTTTTGGCATAATTGCAATCTGAATTTTTTAATGCACTTTATTGCAGAAGACTTGGATGAGTCATAGGTGATTCGATTCCAATTTTTCAGAAAGATTTGGAGAGTAGAAGTATAGTATCAGAAAGATTTGGCGAGTGGAAGTATAGTACTACAAAATGAATATTCTCGTTTTGCTTTAAAATGCTGCAAAATATGTGAAAAATACTTGCAAACATAACCTAAAATGAGCGAGTGTCTGAAAGCGGCTGAGTAGTGGGGGTAGAGCAGCAGACACGGGGAAGCGTATGTATATTGTTACTAGCCGCTGCGCCCGTTATGAATCTGCTGCTCTACCCTCACTACTGATCCGCTTCCATGCACTCGCTGGTTTTCAGTCGTGTTTGCAAGTATTTCTCACCTATTTCGCAGCATTTCAAAATGAGAATAGTCATTTTGTAGTACTATACTTCAACTCTCAAAATATTTTAAAACTATTGAAATCGGACCACCTATCCATTCAGGTCTGATTAAAAAAATCAAATTGCAATTATGCCAGAACTAATAATCCAACAGTGCCCGAGTTTTTCACACATAAAGTACATGTCAATCACTACTATGTTGTGGAGAGCCTGCTTCAAAACTCAAAAAATGGCGGTGTAATAAATTTAAAGAAAGACGCAGATTTTTTCCGGTTTTTCTCCGTTACCAATAATCCGATCGAGTCGGGCCTGGGATCATTTTCTTTGCATTTCGATTCTCTACAATTCGTTCATCGAGAGTATTAGTTTTCAAGTTACAAGTCAAAAACAATAAAAAATAAAAAATGCTTTCATATCTTCATAACAAATTAAGCAATGGCAGTTGGGAGTAGGAAACATAACAGGATATAGCTACCGTCTTCCATATGATGGCACATTCGGTTTCCTGGTAGTATTTTTGTCGCGAAAAAATCTCTATTGATTGGTCCAGTTGATTAATTGGAGTTGACTGAAATAATGAAAAGAATTCCAAATCATATAATTGAAAGAGAGAAAGATTTTTCATCCTAATTACCAAAAATAGTTTCATAACAGACGATAAAGGCACACTGCATGATAAAGGTACCCTGGTTTTTGAACACGTTACACAAGGGAGAATTATTTTCTCAACTGCTCAAAAAGTTACTCTAGAAATATTAATGAAGATTTTTGGAATGTTTTCAAATATATTTCATGATTCAATTTCATATTTATTTATATTTGGTAAAAATTAAACTACTTTAATGAACGTGGAATTTGGAAATTAAAGAAAGATTGACGTATTTTCCTCATCAGCACACAATGAAAATAAATGTGTTAACACATATTTGGTTGGGTATTCCAGTGGAGATGCACATATGTCAAAATACGAACAAACAATTCGAAATGGAGCAATGGAAAGAAAAAGGAACAATCAAACAACAAGAAGGTAGGCAACGGTATTCAATACTCTACTGACCTTGTGACTGTCTACTATGACACTGACCGACGTGGACTGAAAAAAAGAAAAGAATCAATTAGAACATAAATCTGAATACACTCGAGTTGTTAATGGAAATAAGTGTGTTATTGTGGAAATCATATTCAACAATTTGTAGTAGATATGGATATTCAATAGATCCTCTCACCCAATACGTGTGTTCAAGTCGATGTTGGTAATTCATTATTATTAGTAAATAGTCAGACCACCGACCTTATAGAAGAAGAAATAGATATCGCTTGATACATCTTGCCAACACAATACAATGTAGTTGTATTAAAATAATTATTCAATAACCATGATTGTTAAAGTGTTTCCAGATTTTAATATTTTTTCAGAAGCTAAGAAATCTGTCAGAATCACATATTTGTTTGCATAAATCGGTTATTATATTATTCTCCTCTCTAATTATCGAAATGTTTTTTTTTCTGTAGTGATAACTGAAATTCGTAATGATTCTGTTGAACGTCTCAAGAATGGTATATTATTCTGAATTCTGATGGTCAAATGGGGTAAACGTGAACGAGTGAATGTCCCATCTGACACATATAACTGAATTTTTATTCAACACATCTCCTATATCAGAAGATGAATATAATAAAACAATCCCGGAGCAAGATTTATAAAGTCAGCGACACGAAATTTCATTCACAAAATCTGAAAAAACGTAAATAATCATTAATATTGAATAACTATCCCACCAACCTTGTGAACAGTATATTAAGTCAAAATCTTCAGTTTTCAATGTTCACTCAATGATTCTCCTTCTAATACAACTGCATGTTAATTTTTTTTTATTCAATATATCGGGCGTTTTACATAGTCTGAAGAAATGTTTGAACACCAATAATTTTAAAAATAGCTCAATAGAACACAAAAACCCAAAAAAGTCACATTTATTCCAAACTGAAAGAAATAATAGTAAATCGAAGTTAAGAAAAGCAAAGTTTTACTAAACGAATATAGCTTTTGAGTACGAGCGAGTTACTTGAAAGCTATATGAGTTTAGTAAAACTGTTTTTCTTGCGAGGTTTGTTTAAATAATTTTTTGGTTTTTGTGTCAGTAGTTACCAGCAAATTATCATAAATATAAAAGCATTACTAAGTTCTAAATTCAAAAAATATCATAGTAGGTACATGTGTAGAATTTCGATAACCTAGTAACCTGACAGGGTTTTGTTTATTTATATAAAAGCAGTTAACATTTTTCAAGAGGAATTGAGTTTTAGTTATATTTTCATTATAAAAATGAGTCTTGCTACTGAAAACAATTCAGAAAGTTGTTCTGAATACATTTTAAATACTGCTTGAGAAGCGTCTCCTAGCTTACTTCCTTAAAAACCCAAGGAAAAATACGAGAAGGTATATGAAATATTTTGTAATTGGATGATGACAAAAAACACTACAAACTGATGAAAGTGTGATTCTACCTATTTTTTGAAAAGGCAACCTATTTTGTACACATGTTTTAGTGTTTTTCAATTATTCTAGGCAAAAGCTCTTGAGGTATCCAACTTATGGTCTACATATTCCATGTTGAAAAGTACTATACAAATAAACGAAAATGTAGATATATCACAATACAAAAGGCTACTCCATTTTTTAAAACGTCAAAATGATACATACAAAGCAAAGAAATCAACAGTTTTGACTATAGAAAACGTTACTATGCTTTTGAAAGCCTCAGACGATAAGTTTTTTAATTAAAATGGTACTAATATTTGGTTTGTATGGAGCATGTCGACGTGCAGAATAGTGCAGCTTATCTGTGAAATATACAGTGCTAGTCAAAAGTCCCCTCCCCCCCTCGTATCTTTTGAACGGGTATACTTATAATAATGAAATTTGGAGGGTGGAAATAAACGGATGTAGGCTTCTCAACTGGTCATAACAGGTGACGCAATAGTCATAAATGACGTCACAAGGCCACTGTGACCAATAATTTTAAATGGGACCCTATGGCAAGTGACAGCTCGTTTGAAAGGTATTGAAGATACCTATTCAGTCTACCAATTTTGTTTGGGTTTCGGCTGATTTGATTGATAAATTGAAGAAATACGAAAATTATAGTTTCGCATTTAATTAATAAAGATTTAAGAACCAGTTCTTATAATAAGTGTTCAAAATGTCTCCATCTACTTCCTGGCAGTAATGCATCCTATTGCTAAACTCTTGTCGTACTCGTCCCAGTGTCAGCGGAAATTGCCCTACATTCTTCAACAATTCGTTGTTTCAGAATGGCATTACTTCAGGTGCTGTAGCGTAAACCTTAGATTTCAAGTACCCCCATAGAAAAAATCCAATGTGTGAGGTCCGGTGACCGAGCTGGCCATTCGATCGAACCTCGTCGTCAATCCATCTACCACGATATTCTTCATCTAGGTAACGTCTTACTGCACGTAATAGTGTGCAGGAGCACCATCTTGTTGAAACGTTATTTCCAAGTTGTCGAATTCATCTGGATTATCTTCTAGAATTTCAAGAATTAACGCCTCAATATCATTTTGTAACATCTCCAGATACAATTCACCGGTTAAGTTAGCATTGAGAAAAAGAGGCCCAACTATGTGGTTTCCCAAAATACCTGCCCAAACATTTACTTTTTCTGGAAATTGGTATGTTTTCGAAAGATGTGAGGATTTGTGTCACTCCAATACCTCACATTTTGAGTGTTAACATTCCATTGAGAAAGAAAGTACTTTCGTCACTAAAACAAATTGTCTGTATGTAGCCTGGTTGTTGGTTCATTTTATTGGACATAGTTTCACAGAATTCTAGTCTTCGGTCGGGTCATCATCTGAAAGTTGGTGCACCATTTTTAATTTGTATGGACGAAATTTGTTTTAGCCAACACCTATGTACTGTCCTTTGACTGACTTCACAGATAGACGTAACTTGGGCTGTGGAAGAAGTAGGGTTTACTACCATTTCTCCAATTATGTCAATTTTTTGTCATCACTAATTGTTGGTCGACCAGATCGTTTGGCATCTTGAACACTACCTGATGCTTCAAACTTCCGAAGAAGCTCCTCAAATAAACCCTCGATATAGGGCGATCGGGTATTCTCTCTCATTAAACAGTCGTTCCGCTGCATGGAAATCGTTTCTACATTCACCAATTATTAAGATAGCTGCTACTTTGTCGGCTACAGTACGTACCATTTGCCTATGTAAACACTTAAACGTCTCGTTAAACAATAGCTAGGTAAATTTTCAAGGTATAAACACTTTTGACAAGTAGAGAATTCAAAACGTCAACCTTTTGACAATTAACCAGAGGCGTACTTTTAAAATCTTTATTAATTAAATGCGAAACTATAATTTTCGTATTTCTTCAATTTATCAATCAAAATCAGCCGAAACCCAAACAAAATTGGTATGACTGAATAGGTTTTCAATACCTTTCAAACGAGCTGTCACTTGCCATAAGGTCCCATTTAAAATTATTGGTCACAGTGGCCTTGTGACGTCATTTATGACTATTGCGTCACCTGTTATGACCAGTTGAGAAGCCTACATCCGTTTATTTCCACCCTCCAAATTTCATTATTATAAGTATACCCGTTCAAAAGATACGATACCAAAACGAAACCTGTATTTACCGTAGGATCAGAGTGCAACGGTTATGAAATATGCCATAAGTATTCACGATTGAGACTCAAACAAGTAAAACACAATAGAAATATAATATAATCATAGTAAGCAACAAGTTGGCATCAACAGTTTTGCAAAAATTCCCCAAAAAGTTGCAAAATACTTAGAACTCCCAGATGCATCCAGTTACACTAGTCATTCCTTGAGGAGAATGTCTGCTACCTTCCTCGCTGATAGTGGAGCTGACACTTAAACTCTTGAAGGCATGGAGAAATTTTTTATTTTAACAGCATGAACTAGTGGCACCCAAAGATTATTCAGGAATATAGACGGAGAATCATAATGGTTTTCAGGAAGAACAAATAGATTTCAATAAATTAGATAAGTCAAATTTGAATAATTGTACTTATATTATGTATATAACAATATTTCCATTATTTAAATAATTTTTTTTCTGTCAAACTGCCTTTCATCAACAGTGACATCACTATATAGTAAAGTGGCATTTCTATGCGGTAAAGGGCCACGATTTTGAATTTAGTAAAATAGCGCATTTGATAGGCAAAATGCGAAAAATGTAATTTATGAAATATCATTAATCGCATTCCATGATGGTTTACGAAATGGTATACATAGGACAACAAATCACTCAGACCCATGATTGATGTCTTTACTAGATGTGATCTAAGAACAAATACCAAAACCTGTATGGATAACATAGTAACTAATATCGATGACTCATAATAATCAAGACATGCCTATCTGATCACAGGGGGCAATTTATAAAAATATTCGAATATGAAAAAATTCCTAATAAAAAGATTTTGAGACGCAAACGCTATTGAAAAAATTAACAATATCTTACTTTGCCCTATTCTATTCACACATTACTTATGGTATACGACTATGAGGAAACTCTAGTCTTTCGCTCAAAGTTCTTCGATTACAAAAAAAGGCCTTAAGGATATTAGTCTGTGTGGGTAATAAGGAATCTTGTAGAAACTATTCTACTGAATTCAAAATTATGACACTATAGTCGGTGTACATTTTCGAATGCCTTTTACAGATCCACAAAAACATCGGAATATACCGAACACATTCTGATACGCATAATTACAACACAAGGAATACTCATTGATCAATCCACTCTACAGACTCACTACTCGACCAAGAATTCGCTCGACTAACTTATTCAATAACTTCCTGCATATAACATTTGAGCCAAATCAAATTCAAGAGAACAATTAAATCATTTTTTTAATAACAACGCGTTCTATTCCATCGATGAATAAGAACTGCTGACTGAACTACACAAACAATGATCATTTCGCTAAGACTTGTATTCTTTCAACCTGTGATAACTTCATTACGAAGTCTAATTGTTATTTTAACTGTTCTTGTATCACATCTATTTTATTTATAATATATACATATTTTATTTTTAATGTAACTCCAACCATTGTAAATTTAAGTCTTGCTATGTTTATACATAATATGGTCAAATGAAATATATATCTATCTATCTATATATTCAAAATGTAGACTCGTACATCAATATAAAGTAGTACTCCATTCCAGAATGTGTTAACGTTCACGCATGAACGTCCAGCAGTATTTCCGATTGGCGGGTAATTACCGATATGCTATTTTGATAGCCGCTGGGTATTTTTCGGATTAAAATCATGCGGGTAATTTTGGATATCTTGCAGAAATTATTTTTTACAGGTAAAACCAGAATAATCTTTCAATTCCACAAATTTTGAATAACTACTCAGACAGACTAGCGTGTATTGATATTATATGTCCCGTGTCATCTGTATAACAACTGTTCCTGTTTTAGCAAAGAATCTTTGCTGTTTAAAGTCTAATCGAGAAGTGAGTTTCCTGCGAAAAATAGTTATGAGTCTCTAAAAATATTAGCTCTTTCGATTCGGGATGCAATTCTGAGAAAGTTGTTGTTTTGTTTTTTCTGCTGACGAAAATTGCAATTGTTATTAACAAAAAACAAAAACAGAAAAAGTGGTTCAGTTTTTGATGATTCTTGAAGAGGACAAAATTTCCGATGAAAAATTTTTGATTACTATAACTCTATCTCCAATATTTATAATTTTAATTTAACGCTGAAAATAGGGCTCCGCGCGACCGCTACGGCATGCGCGCGCCGTCTCTAAATATTTTTTTATAGTCCACATTGAATATTTTTGTATAGTACCAAGTATCAATTTGGAAATTTCAATAAATTATGGTGTGTTCCCATTGGAAAAACAAATAAGTTTATTTTTCAACAAGTTAGTCATTTGTTAATTAGTCCTTATTTTTCGGACTTCGGTTTTCATAAAAAACGGCATACATGTTTGAATAATAGCTCTAGAAATGTTTCGCTCCTTGGAGCCCTTCTTATAAAAGTTTTCAAAACTTGTTTATTTTGTTTATTATAATTTATGAAAGTTAACAAAAAATGAAAAATAAAAAAATATTTTAATTTTTTTTATCCATATGTTTTGTTATTGCTGTTTCTGCTTAAAAAAAAAAAAATTTTTTATTTTTTTTGAAATACAAAAATAAAAACAATCATATGCAACAAAAAATAATTTTTTTTTTTATATTTTTTAAAGATTTAAATAAAATAAAATAAAAAGTTTCGAGACTTTGTTGCATATGGTTGTTTTTGCAATTTTTAGTAGTTTCAGAAAAAGATATATTGAAATTTGTTCACAACAAATTGTTAACTTAATACACAATTAAATGTTTAATATATTATTTTTATATTTTGTTATTCTATTGAGGAATGCAAATTATTATTAACAAGAAAAAAAATGTTTTAACTAATTATTTAAATAATGGAACTATAAAAAAACTATTATAAAAAAAATTGAAGATTTTTTTTTCCTGTAAAATAATAATATTCTCTAGACAACAAAATGGCAAAAAAAAAAAAAAAAATTTTTTTTAAAATTTAAAAAAAAAAACTTTTTTTTTCGAAAAAAAATATTTTTTTTTATAATTATTTAATACTTTTTAAAAAAATAATTTCTTTCGATATATATATATATATATATATATATATATATATAAAAAGGGCTCCAAGGACGGAAAAATTTTTAGAGCTATTATTTAAACATTTATGCCTTTTTTTTTAAAAATGCTAACTTTTTGAAAAATTAACTTATTTTTTTTTTTAACGACCTTGTTCTTTTGACTGTTAAAAACACACCATAATTTATGAAAACCAAGGTCCGAAAAATAAGGACTGATTAACAAATGCCTAACTTGTTGAAAAATGAAATAAATTTTTTTCAACGACCTTGTTCTTTCAAGTGTTAAAAACACACCATAACTCATTAATGTTTCTAAATTGATATTTAATTCTATAAAAAAAAATATGTGGTGTACTATCTTTAGAGACGGCTCGCGCATTCTGTAGCGGTCGCAAGGAGCCCTATTTTCTCAGCGTTAACTTAAAATTATAAATAATGGAGATAGAGTTTCAGTATTCGAAACTTTTTCATTTTAAGAATCTTTTTTTCGATTTTCGCTTACTCTTATAGTTTTTGAGTTATTCCCAAAAAACTGAACCCCTTTTTTTTGCTTTTGTTTTTTTTTAATAACAAATGCAATTTTCGTCAATAGAAAAAAACAAAAAAAAAACTCTTTCTCAGATTATTAGTAACGTAGGTATCTAGAGCGTTCCAGACAAAGCAATTCCTCAAATCAAATCAAATGATTTTTGATGAGTGGTTGATATATATATATATATATATATATATATATATATATATATATATATATATATATAGATTTTTTTACACAGCGTTGTAGTTCTATTTTATCACCTACCGCAATTTTCATTAGTTAAAGAGTGTTGTAATGCAATTGAACTGCGAAGTTTGAAGCAACTCTCAAAGTTACCCCTTGCTTATCGAATTGCAGCTATTTTCATTGAATTTTTTTGAAATTAATAAAAATATTGTAATGTAAAGTGCAAACTGCAAAAAGCCATCAACTTTAGTCGTCCATTTATTCAATCCTATGAATGCAAAAAACCTGGTATTGCTACCGCCCTGTTTCTTTTGTCACAGTTTCAGTCGTTTTCATAGGATTTTACAAAAACGAAAAAAAATCAACTGTCGTCAGAGGGCTCTTATATATTGAAGTGAGTGCAGGCCTTCAAGGCATGTGACGTTTTCTATATGATAATTATGCACTAAATTCATTTATCAATACCTCAGTTTACAATTTTCAGAAATGTCATTTGATTTGTGAAATCCTTCACTCAAACTTTCCGATAAAAAACGGTACAATCCATAATTTTTTCTATATTAACATAAACTTGAGTACGGATAAAATCGGGATATTTTTCTCAAATTTCTAGTTTGTGTCCAGGCAACACTGAACAGTAGAATAAAACTCATTCAAGATATCACTTTATGCAAATTGATGAGCAGGATGTACTACAAGAAATGTAAAAAATCAGGATATATATAATCATTCAATACCATATCTACCACATAAAAATATGATAAAACCCTCTGAAATTGTGAAAATCTGAATACCAATTAGTAGATGAAACAGAATACGCACACAAACGTGGCCGGGATGAATCCACGTATTACTTGTGGGAACCATAAATCTCTGGACTAGCGTTGATGTGAACACATTTATCTCTGTGTGTACCGAAAAAAGTCCAGCTGAAATACCCCATGGCATATTCAATTTTATCTGTCCATGCGGACATTTCTGTAAAGAGATTAACGTTTTAATTTTTTCAAAGTGTCGTTTGGGAACCGAATAACAGGGCGGATGTACACGCGAAATGAAAAGTTAAATTGTCTTTTGCTGCTCCCCATTAGATCTGTTTGCGAAACAAAACTACAGTTGCCGTGTATTCACCGAGTGACATAAAACTCGCGGAAGGATTGTATACAGAACACTGACGAGAGTCATGGAACTACGATTATTTTTCAATAAAACAAGAGATGAGTGGGGATGCTATTACAAAATAAATAAAATAAAAAAATTGTAGGTTTTAAGTTTAGGTACGAGACAACAATGCAAATTTTATGCCGACGTTTCATCGATAGATTTAGACTTCTTCAGGGCTACAAAGTGAAAGCTCATTAAGTTACGTTTACACATTTTACATAATTTCAACAAACAACAATAATAAAAAAATACTTTTCTCAAACAATAAGATGATACATTAAGGAAATAAGAGTGAAATTTAGAACAAGAAAATCATCACATGTAGTTTTCAAATAAACATGGAAAAATCGTTCTATGTATACACTTACCTGAAAAGTTACAAAGTTTGTTACAAAGGTTTTTGGGTTAGTGAATATCGACACATATGACGATCCATATTTATTTGACAACAACATACGATGGTTTCCTTGTTCTAAATTTCTCTCTTGTTTCCTGTATTTATGTAACTGTTCGAGAAAAGTCTATGTTCCTTATTGTTACTTTGTTTGAAAAAATGAAAATGCTTTAAACTTTGATCTAAATTCCTTTGTCCGATTTATGATGTTCTAGAAATAGTTATTTTTCGTTGTATATTTCTCTACACTTTGGTTTTTTAATGTAAAAATGAAAATATCCTTTATTATTAACATTCTGAAAGCAAACGTCCAATTTCTACACGCTTTATATTAGCTTCACTTGTATGTTTATTTGTTTGTTTGTATATTTGTAACCGACTCCTTTGGGCGCAATTTTGACCCACTTCCAGACGTCCGAATGATTTGAAATTTGGCATATGTACATAATTCCGGTGACAATGCATTAAGAAATTTTTGTGTGAAAAAAAACGAAATGGCGGCTCCAATATGGCGTACGAGTTTTGTGATTATGGACCGATTCGCTTCAAAATTGTGATTAGATTTTTTGGAAAAAAAACAAATGGCGGCTCCAAAATGGTGGACGAATTTTGTGATTATGGTCTGATTCTATTCAAAATCGGTATGTGGGGGTTTTTGGGGTCGATATTATGATTCTTTTGGAAAATTGAAAAATTCAAGATGGCGACTTTAAAATGGCGGTCGCGTTTTGTGATTATGGTCTGATTTCATTCACAATTTGTATGTGGCGGTTTTTGGGGTCGGAGATTATGATTATTTTGTCAAAATTGAAGGATTCAAGATGGCGGCTCCAAAACGGCCGCGAGTTTTGTGATTATGGTCCGATTCTATTCAATATTGGAAAATAATAGTTGAAAAAATTTAATAATAATAATAATATTTTGAAAAACTAGAACACGCGTTAATAGAAAACTAAACTAAAAAGTTGAAAATGAATAATAGTTTAAAAAAACTAAAAGACACGCTTTTATAGAAAACCAAACTAAAAAAATTGAAAATAAGAAAAAAAATTATTTTACTTAAAAAAAAGCATGGCATCGCCTCGGCCAACAATTACCTGTGATCTGAGACATTTCTTACTTTACTGCCCTAGGTGTGTAATGTACTATAAAATTATTGATACCATGCACCTCACGCTTTTTTTTAAATGAAATAAATTTTTTCTTATTTTCCATTTTTTCAGTCTGGTTTTCTATAAAAGTGTGTCTTTCAGTTTTTTTAAACTATTATTTATTATATTTGGTAGTGACAGTGACATTAAGCAAAATTATTTCAATCAATCGTTTGGAATTAACAAACAAAATAACATCAATTGTACTATCAATATAAATCTTGTGAAAAATTAGTATGGATGGAATATGATTGTAATATGTTTAATAAAAAACGATTGAATGGTAGGTATTGTATTTAAACAACGTAGGACTGTACTTTTGCACGCCGTGCAGAATTTGTTGTTTGTTAAAAAATAGCCCACTTTTGACATGCAAAATTCATCAAAAATAACACATTTTTGACGCAGGTATTGCAAAAAATACATTATTGGTCGCTAAAGTTACTGTCAGGCAGCAACGGTGCACAATTTGAACATTTTCATGTAACGTTCCAAACGAAACGCCGCTCTACGACGTTCTCATGTAGACCAAACCGATTGATCTGAAAAGCTCGCAAGTGCAAAAAAGAGGCTTTATATTAGATTTCTATACATGATTTTTTCCAATAATTTGGTTTTTTAACATAAAAATGAAAATACCCTTTATTATTAACGTTTTGAAAGTAAACGTCCAATTTTTATTGTTTTGGCAGTGACAGTGACAAGCAAAATTATTTCAGTCATTCGTTTGGAATCGTACAGAATACCAGCGATTGTACTATTAATATAAATCTTGTACAAAATTAGTATGGATGGAATATGATTCTAATATGTTCAATAAAAAACGATTGAATGATGGGTATTGTATTTAAACAACCTAGGTCTGTACTTTTCTGCACACCATGCAAATTTTTTTTTGCACTCTGCATCAAAAATGACACACTTTTGCGCAAGTATTGGAAAAAATACATTATCAGTGGCTAAGGTTACTGTCAGGCAGTAAGTCAAAGTCAGTTTCGGTGGAAATTTTTTTGAAACAAAGGTTTTGAAGATAACAAGTTTCTCACAAAAATTGCCACTTTCCCGTGTACATGAGTTTGTCTACAGAAATAACTAGCCAAATAATATCCAGGCAAATTTATTGTTTTAAGATTTTTCTCTCTCAACCAATGTTCAGACAAACAAATAATATCAATATCATAGTTTTTCAGGAAAATGATAATCTCATCTACCTTGTTCGCCAAGCATTGAATATTAATATGAAAAAACACTTAACAACTTTACAGTTAACATTTGCTAGTGTTACTTTTTTTTTGTGTAGCAGGCCTCCTGTGAAAAAGTTTTTCACCCATGTTCCTTTAGGCCATATAGAGGGATCCATTGCCTTATCCACATTACAATCATAGATCGTTACTTTAAAAGAAGAATATAGATTTGGATACATTGACTTGATTTGGTCACACTGGACTTCTGGAAACACCGGGCTCAGGATAGGAAAGAGATCTTGGGATGTAGTCTCAGGGTGCATTTTATATGCGTGGAGAGAAGCCATCCACTGGGAAGTTCCAATTGTCCAACAATTGCAGGAATTTTCGGAGGTCTTTTTTATGAGTAACGAGTGTGAACCCATCGGAATTTTCAGAAACGACCTCGCTACTGCCCAGATTAATGATCTCACTGCATTTCGCCCGGGTGTTAGCTTGATGTAGAGCAAGAGAGAAATATTTTTTATTTATTCTCGAATCATGAGATGATCGGTTTGGTATGCATTCCCTCTACCGGAGACACCAGGATTTTCTGCATCGATTGCAGGTGATCTAGCGGAATGAGTAAAGCCCGTTTGAATTGGTTTATCTGCTCTTTGGTAATTGTCTCCACGAGATGACTCTGGACGGGCCTGATGTTTATTCAGATGATTATTGTTTTGTTTCAACAGATCAATTTGCTCGCTGAAAGATCTTATTGTGATTTGTTGATTGTCAATTACTAAATCTTTCTGTTTAATTATAAGTTTCAAATAGTAAAACTCCCTTTTAAATGAATCACTGATATCAAAGTCTTTTGCACTTCCAAAGGATACGTCAAGGTCATCAATGTTTACCTCGGAATTGATACTTTCACAACACTTCACTGTGGACTCGTCTATATAAATAATATTCTTCAAATGTTTCAAACAACACACATGAGACAAAACACCACAATTTAAACATTTCAGTCCGCTTTTAACAACAGTTTTACATTTCTTACAGCCCACGTCTGGAGCAACATGTTGGTTCGTCGACGACATCTTACTCCTCATGCCTAAACTCTCCAATATATCCAGCAGCTTCTGATGGTTCATACAATCAAAAGCTCTGCTCAAGTCGCAAAATATTGCTACAGGGCATTCATCCTTATCGATGAACTGGGCAATACGTTTATGGAACTTGGGCTCTTGTTCTCAAATGAAAAAACATATTTTTCAGGATTTTTGAATTTTTACCCTTAAAGGGGGTAAAATGGGGGTGGAAAGTTTATATAGGAGTACCGTTAGTTTTTGATTAGGTCATAAAAATTGGCATTTGAATTATTTATTCAAATAAAGGAATACGTGTTTCATTGTTTTCAACCCCCAAAGGGGTGATTATTCTGGCTACAAATAATATTCCAAAAGTGATTGTTAATATACTGTATTTGAGAGTAGTTGGGGAGTGAAAGCTGAATTTTTGTGAAAAAAAAGTACTAGGAAACCAACTGTGCCATCATACGGAAGACGATTCGTAGTTATATCTTGTTATATTTCCCACTCGCAGCTCTCATTGCTCAATATGTTATGAACATTGAAGAGCAAAACATCGTGTTTTCTTTCGTTTTTCGCTTGTAACATGAAAACTAATGAAGCAATATCGATGCTGTCGGTGAACGAATTGAAATCAAAATGCTTACAAAAAGATCGTATTATCACTAACGGATAAACAGGAAAATCATCGTTTCTTAAAAAATTCTCAACACCACCATTTCTCATGAAGCGCAGGCTCTTCGCGACATAGTGATAGATGTACTTTATGTTTGAAAAATTCAGGCGCTGGCGGATCACGTTTTCGCATAATTGCAATTCGAATTTTTGAATGCACTTCATTGAAGCAAGCCTGGATTTTTCAAAAACACATTGCAAGTAGAACTATAATACTAAAAAACGGTTATCCTCCTTTCGCGTCGAAATGATGCGCAATGATGAGAAATACCTGAAAACATGACCGAAAACGGGGAAGTAGTGAGGGAAGTAACAGTAGGATTCCTACATTGGAGAGACAAAGAGACCGTTATCGGTAAGATTGGATGAGCACAAGAAATGGACTCAACGTGGAGAAACATCAAAATCGGGAATCGCTGACCACGCCTGGACGACGCAAGTGTTCTACATAGAGAGGAGCATTGGTTCAAAGGAAAGTTCAAAGAGGCCGCCTACATCGAAGCCAATAACGCTAGAGCTTAAAAAATGGTGATGATATGAATTATTACATGCCTACTTGATTTTATTTTCAACGAGACACAAAACTGAGGAAATTGAACAGGGCTGGCCTCAGATTTTGGCAAGCTAATTTTCAACATTTTTAACCATGTTCAAACATATTTCTCCCTTTGAAGTCACTGACTTCAATGAACTACAACAATTTATGATGATTGAGGCCGAAGACAAACCTTGGTCACCGGTCTAATGAACGTGGAATTAGATGTCTTCAATTTAATAACTCGGACCTTATTGTCATGGCCTGGAATAATTTCAAGAATCCTGGCCCGAGGCCATTTCAAAGGAGGAGTGTCATCTTCTTTCAAAAGGACGAGATCGTTAACTTTGAGATTTCCAGAAGAAGTCATCCATTTTGGTCTATTTTGAAGTCTACTTAAATATTCTACTGACCATCTTTTCCAAAATGTTGTTGACAGTGGACACATTGCTGCCAGAATGATAGTTTATTTCTGAATTTTGGAAATATCTTTTCTGATAGTCAACAGGAAATGACCGGAGTCAAACATTGTAGATCGATGGGTCATTAGACAGTGGACAGTTGGGAGAATTCAAATAGCCTCAATTTGAATAGAACAGTACTCAATTCTTCAAAGTCAATTTTGCATCTCCTAGTATGCGACGTAGATGGTATTTAGTACTTTTTATCGCAGCTTCCGACAGTCCTCCCCAATGAGGACTGTGAGGTGGAATCCACTGAATATGAATTTCAGCAGTGAATGAAACTATACTATTCCTATTGTCATGATTTTTGAAAAAATCATATAATTCTTCCAGTTGGTTATGAGCCCCAAGAAAATTCGTAGCTTTATCGCTGTAAATACATGTTGGATTACCTCTTCTGGCAATGAAACGTTTAAGTGTGAGTGAAAAACGCTTGTGTTGATAAGGATGAAATAAGTTCTTTATGAACAGCTTTAGTGGCAATACATACAAAAACTGCTATATAACATTTAGTTACAGGGGCTTTACGCAATCTAGAAGATTTCCGGTTTTTTTCCGTTACTAATATTCTCATCGAATGCATCGATATTGCTTCATTTTTCTCATGTTACAGGTGAACAAGGAAAAAAACACGATTTTTTGTTCTTAAATGTTTATTACAACTTGCGCAATGATATTTGCTAGTGGGAAATATAAAAGGATATAACTACGGATCGTCTTTTCGTCCTGGTACTATTTTCGTTACAGAACAGCCATTTCCTGCTTTATTGATTGGTCTATACTGATTCCCTGGTAAAAAACCTGTAGGCTGTATGGAATTCGGTACATTATTGTATAAGATGGGGCTCATCAGTAGATGGCGTTAGTCCGTTGGCACTCGAAAAAATTAGATATCTGATAATAGACTGGCCGTTGATGACAGATTCAGTGCAACGTTTTCTTTAATGTATGCATCTTTTAAGTTTTTATTATCATAGATTTTTAACATGTACTAGCCAATTATCTAAGAGTGCTCGCATGCAGCGGCGTCACCAATCAAATTTGAATTTGCATTGAAAATTTTTAGCGCATTTGAATAAATGCTTGTCTTTATTTTATTTTTTGCTTTCCAGTAAGTACGCTTCAATCAATGCATTTTTGTTAAGCATCGTTTATGAGGCATTTTCTGTAAGTTCTGAGCTATCAAGTTCTTCAATGAGGGGACCATCTAAAGGTTAACTCGTGCGCCATCTTGGAGCTGCCATCTCCAATTTATGAATTTTGACAGAAAATCGATAATCTCGACTAATTCATAAGACCCCAAAAACCCCAAATACCAACTTTGAATAGAAATGGTCCATAATCACAAAACTCGTCCATCATATTGGAGCCGCATCTGAATTTAGGAACTTTGACGAAAATTCCTAATCTCCGACCCCTTAAACCTCCACATCCAATTTGGAATAGAACGGACCTAATCAAAGAGATCGTCCGCCATCTTGTAGCCGCCATTTTGATTTTATGAATTTTGACAAAAAATTCATAATCTCGACCCCAAAAACCTCCCAACCAATTTTGAATAGAATCGACCATAATCAAGAGATCGTCGGCCATCTTGTGCCGCCATTTTGATTTTATTAATTTTGCGAAAACTCCCACATACAATTTTGAATGAATCGGACCAAAACGCAAATCTCGTCCGCCATCTTGGCGCCCCATTTTGTTTTTTCTCTAACAAAAAAGCCATGATGCATTGACAACAAATAGACAAAAAACATGTTTTCCAGCAAAATGTATTTCACAATAATAAATTAAGTTGCAAAAGAAAGGTAATAGTAACCATAACAAAAAATCTCTCTTTTGAAAATTAACATAACAAATCCAGTATTTAGAAAGATCAAAACTAAAATTTGTTTTTGGTTCCACAAGATGGTCCTGACAAATACTTCACTGAATAAACTACCAATATCCATACCGACTACCTTTGATAAAAAATTAAATCCCAAAACCAACACCAATTTTGAATAGAATCGGACCATAATCACAGAGATCGTCGGCCATCTTGTAGCCGCCATTTGGATTTTATGAATTTTGACGAAAAATTAATAATATTCGACCCCAAAACCCCCACATACCAATTTTGAATCGAATCGGACCATAAACGCAAATCTCGTCGCCATCTTGGCGCCGCCATTTTGTTTTTTTCTCCAACAAAAATCCATAATGCATTGACAACAAATAGACAAAAAACATGTTTCCAGCAAAATTTATTTTACAATAATAAATTAAGTTGCAAAAGGAAAGGTAATAGTAACCATAAAAAAAAATTCTCTTTTGAAAATTAACATAACGAAATCCAGTATTTTAGAAAGATCAAAACTTAAATTTGTTTTTGGTTCCACAATATGGTCCTGACAAATACTTCACTAAATAAACTATCAATATCCATACCGACTACCTTTGATAAAATCAAAGAAAATAGGCAGATCAATTATCACTGCTCTTATCGTACTCGGCTACATTTTTACATTTTGTTAAAAGGATAAAGTATTGTTTGCCAAGTTATCTGAACAAATACCAATTTTCAATTATGTTAAAAAAAAATATCCGAGAGATAATATAACTATTTTGAAATTGAATCGAAGTCAATTTGTGACTTTCTTGATGCACACACAATTAAATGAGATTATTTATTGATGGATGAACATTCAGTAAATGTCTGAAGAAACTCATGAATTTCTGAACATCCCATTTATACAGAAATATTTAAGGGCGTGAAGCAGTCATTCATCAAGAAATATTCAAAATCCATAATGGCATTATCAGTCCAGTAATTGAGAAATGAGAGTTCAACTATCTCATACAGATTCACAACAGAAAAATTTCCAGTAATGATCAAGAAATCCTTACAGTTCTCAACTCCAAAAAAATGAATAGAATAGATCGATTTTTATCAGTATTCAGTTTCAATGTATTCCAAATAAATACATGTCTCGAAAAAAAATATATAGAAGAACACAATGCAACGACAAAATAATAATGGTTTACATATTAATTTTCTGATGCGAATATCGCCAGTGAATAACAATAGACTGTATCAAAAATTGTCCCGAAGTCACGTGGTATATCAGGAAAACCAATTATTCTGTGATTAATGCCATTACAAAAAAGTTTTATAGCATCTGTTCTGATAATATCATCACCCAATAACTTCCAATACCCACTTCAAACTCTACTTTCAGAAAATACTAACATTCACAAATCTATCATCATCAATTTGCAAAAAGAATTATATCCAACGAATAAAATATAAAATAGATTCTCTTCAAGGTAACTTTTCCGTACATCGCCCGATTTGATGCCATCTGGTAACGACTGAAGGAAAATGCAATACTTCAGTCTATGAACTCTCAGTAGAGATCAAAGAAGGCTTTGTGAATCTCGAAGGTGCCGAATCAGATACAAGAAGTAGGTTAACGAGGGCAACATATGCAACTTATCGATTCCTTGGATCACTTAATATCAACAGAAGTTTGCGAGTTCTCTTGAATAAATAATGAACAAATGTGCCAAACACCTTTCGAAAAATATCGAAAACGGATATTCAGAGTCTCAATAGTGCAATCGAAAGGTTCTTTCATGAAAAGAAACGTCGACCTGAAATTAGAATCACTTAAAAATATTTCTTTCAATGCTGTTTTCAACTATCATTATAGGAAAATTACATCAGGCAGAGTGGCAAATGACTTCAAGAAGTCAAATTCCCTTATTCTGACGAATTAATTCACTCCACATCACAACTTTAGTGTTTGGAGGGCCGCACAAATGAGTTCAATTCATTTCTGTTTCTATAATATATTTTATGAATGCCCATTCTGTATAAACATCTCAATAATGTTATTTTATGGCAGGAAACTAACCATAACTAGATTTACCTTGAATTAAATATGTCCCCTAAAAGGTTAGCAGACCTACTTTCCAAAAACTCGATCAAGCCCATGCCAATACAAGATAATTGTCGTGAATTAAAAAAATTACGCGTTTTTTTTATAGGAGTTGCTGTGCTACTTTGAGATATGTATGATACGTATATAGAACTGACAGCCATTTCGGCACAATCAATTGAAAATAATCTAGTATTTAATAACTATTTATTAACTTCATTCTATAACACTAACTAATATTTTCTAAATCAGCTGGTTAGCGAAAAACTGGTATTGTGCTAGCTTAACCAAGATGGCACAGCCGTTCCATAACTTTTTATCCAAAATATGCTCAAATTTCTAACTTTTCAATAACTCTCAGAAAGTAAATGTCAAATCCGAATTCAAACAAAATTGAAAGAATTTATGAATGGAAATACGTTTTTGTGAGTGTACTATTCATTAACTCCAACAGAATCATTCAAAATTAACCAATAATGCTTTAATGTTCAATGATTTTCGGAAATAGTAGAGATGTGCTAATAGTAAAAATGGATATTTCGGACTTTACTATTCAATAACTCCAGCACAATCAATCGAAATTACCGCAGAATGCATCATTGTTTATCATAATCTAAAATCTATGTTATAATTTCTATTCGATATATTTTCCAGCACAACTTCACTATTTCTGAATACTGATAAACAACGATGCATTCTCGTTAATTTCGAGTGATTGTGTTGGAGTTTTCATGTACTGATCTGCGGTTTCTGGCTTTGCTATAATTTCAAAGGAAAATGTTTCTCTGGACAACTTTACTATTCCTGGGCACTGACAAACAACAAAGCATTCTCCGTTCTTTTCGTGTGATTATGCCGGAGTTATCAAACAGCGAAATCCGGAAAATACATTTTAATGTATTAATTTGCAGTTTCTGGCTGTTATAACTTCCATTCGATATATTATCCAGCACATAGACAAATTAAAAATAAAGATACGGTTTGAAACAGTATTGATCTTGACCACCATAGAGAAACTAAACCTGGAGTAAAAGTTGGCACCACGTTTAGACAGTGGCGACATATCTCGCAACTGGCCGAACTTAGTTAGTACAGTTGGTAAAATAGATTTATTTTCAGTTACCGATTGAAATAAGGCGGATTTTTTAAATGTGTTACTTTTATATGATTGATATGGTATATATTTTATAAGTTATTTGCATTCCTGTATTTCATATGATACAACCATTCATATGAAATACAGGAATGGCAAATCGATCACTGATAAAATATATACAGTAATCGATTCGTAGAATATGTTAGTTCGTTCGTCATGAATCTTTGTTTCATGATATCAAGAACAAAATGAAAGTTCTTATAAAACAAGAATAATATCTATGAAAAACACATTTTTTTGTATCTAGGACAACTACAGACAAAACAATAATGAAACTCTGAAAAACAACAAAATTAATAATATTCTTCAATCTTATCATCAAATCTACCAAAATAAAAACAAATTACATTTACAACAAACCTTCAATAATTTTGTTCAGTTATTAGCACAAAGGAGAATGAGTTGGTATAAGAAATACTCCAGTTTGATAATAATATTCGTACTTCCTCAAATGGTGATAGGAAATGGAAACTGATGGATGGAAATATGTATCAGTTTGTGAAAACATTTCTCCAATTGATAGATGGAAATAAGTATTAGTTTGTGAAAAGCAGCTTATTTTTTACCTTGTGAAAGAATATTTCCAGGAATTTCAGCGTCAACTCGAATAACAAAACATTCTATTTTCGACGTTGGGGTCCTAATTCATGTCCATAGTATAATTTCTGTCGTTAATTTTTCGATGACAACAGTAGAAGAATTATTCTGGAATTATTGAGTGGTTTGTCATGAAAAAAATTTATGTGTAAACAACAAACTCATATTTTCTGACAAATGTCGAAATTGGAAAAGTATCATGTCATCAGTCGTCTATCGATTGCGGGCAGCGCCTCCATGCGCGACTGGCCGTACCAAAAACTTGGTGGTCAAGATCGCCAATGTGTCAAACAGTCCCTTTATTTTTAATTTGTCAATGTTGACCACCAAGTGTTTGGTACGGCCAGTCGCGCATAGAGGCGCTGCCTGCAATCGACAGACGACTAATGACATGATACTTCTCCAATTTCGACAGAAATGTATTGTTCATTAGTACATGTTTTTTTTTATTATGACAAACCACTCAATAATTTCAGGATAACTCCTCTTCTGTTATTGTCATCGAAAAATTAACGATATAAATTATTGTAATGAAGTTACTATATTCTTATTTGTTTAACACAATCCAACAAGCTCCGTGTTAAATTAAATTAAATAAAAATCATATCTCCGCTAGTAATAGTCATAAAAATACCATTCTTGTACGACATGAATCCGCGAAATAAAATTTACCCAAATAGTGGTAGATATTTCTTTCGAGCAGATTGCGTAACATTATCAAAGAGCGCAGCCAAACGCCTTCATGAGTACGTCGTTCGCCTCAGCCGCGCAACCTCGTTCGAATTGAACTTGAAACGGCGAGAATGTAGAATCATCGCTGGAATCGTGACAGTCGGTCGTCCTATGGCAACAAGAGTACCACGCCATTCCCGAGAAGCCATTGACGTCATTGAGATGCAGCGCATGGGCTGTGTTGGCCAGTGGAGGAGAGACCGGCATTGAAGATTAATATCGGAGGCGATAGAGAGTGGCAGTTGTACCCATAGACAAATCAGAAATAAAGAGACTGAAACATTGGCGATCTTGCTCACCAAGTTTTTGGTACGACCAGTCGTGCATGGAGGCGCTGCCCGCAATCGACAGACGACTGATGACATGATGATTTTCCAATTTCGACATTTGTCAGAAAATGACAAACCACGTAATAATTTCAAAATAATTCTACTCTTATTGTCATGTCATGTCAAAATTATTGATAGAAATCATACTATGGACTTGAATTCGGAACCTAACATCGAAAATTAAATGTTTTGTTATTCGAGTTGACGCTGAAATTCCTGGAAATATTCTTTTACAAGCCTTTTCACAAACTGATACTCATTTCCATCCATCAGTTGCAGACATTTTTTCACAAATTGATACTTATTTCCATCCATCAGTTTCCAATTCCTATCACCATTTGAGGAAGTACGAATATTATTATCAAACTGGAGTATTGCTCGTTCTCCTTTGTGCTAATAACTGAACAAAATTACATGGTCTACTCAATAATTATCATAATACTGGAATATTTGTTATACCTACTCGTTCTCCTTTGTGCTTATAAATTAATAAAATTATTGAAGGTATGTTGTAAATGTAATTTATTCTTATTTTGGTTGATTTCATGATAATACTGAAGAATATTTTTAATTTTGTTGTTTTCCAGAGTTTTATTATTGTTTTGTCTGTAGTTGTACCTTGTCCTAGATAAAATAAAATGTGTTTTTATAGTATTTCACCTAATATTCTCATTTTATAAGAACTTTAATTTTGTTCTTGATATCATAAAACAAATATTAATTTTTAAACTTTATTTCAACTACGAACTAACATTCTACGAATCGATTACTGTATATATTTCATTTCATTTCATTTCATACAACCATTCATATGAAATACAGGAATGGCAAATCGATCACTCATAAAATAATATACCATATAAAAGTAATACATTAAAAAAAAACTCCTTATTTCAATCGGTAACTGAGGAGAAATCTGTTTTACCAACTTAGTTCGGCCTGTTGCGAGATATGTCGCCACTGTCTAAATGTGGTGCCAACTTTTTCTGCAGGTTTGACAACTCTCTTTATTTTTAGTTTCTCTATGGTTGTACCTGACCAGCGAAGCCGTTCACCACGCAGAGAATAGGAGCCAAACCAGGACTACCAGAGAGACAATGAGGACGAACGAATAGGAGTTTGGTAAATGTTCGAAAGAAGATGTAAGGATATAAGGTATTGCAAAAAGATAATGTCGCTTGCGATCGTCCGCGCATGTAATTAAAGTAACCAGTAGATGGGGAAATCTGCCAAGGTGAACTTTTGAGCACAATTGAAAACAAGTACCATTCCGGGAGGCGAAGAAGTCGCCACGCGAGAAACAATAAATATTCACGTGAGTTCAATTGATGAGGACCGGTAAGCATGAGCTTTTGTGAATCAGCAGTTACAACGGGCGTGAATGTTTGCAAGGATAGTTTTGAACATTGAATAGCGTCACTTAGTCATGTAGTTAGCCGAAGGTGGAGAAAGCTGTCAGTTGGGTAGCAAGGTACCTAGTACCTCACCACACTAACAGTCGCGCAGCGTAGGAAGTGAGGGGTAAAAACGATATCAGAGTTGCAGTACTCAGGTGACGTCAAGAAGCGATTAGGGCCCGTTGCACATACACGCTTCCAAACTGCTCACCCTGCTGATATGTGTGGCCGCTCGTAATTAATATTGGTAATGCCGCTTTTGCATCTCGTTTTTCTGAGCTTTGGTACTACTAAATCTTCTTCCAGCATGAGCTTGAATAAGTTGATATTACAAAGCTTGACACTCCCTCCTACTTCTGTAGCATATTTAGATTTGCTCATGTAGTTAGTCTTTGGGGCTGCCGACATCCGCCCTGTACATAGTAGATAGCATATAAAATAAATGGACTTTGATTTACTTGGAATTGACCTTTTTATTTTCTTAATTTCTTAGTAGAACATATTATTATGCAGTCAGCACTCAGGTTCGAAACCCAGTCAAGGGCAATTAAAGCCTGCCCTCCTGGTCCCGTTTTGTGAGTCAATACTGACCCCTCGAGTGTTTATCTCCTCCATTGAGACTGCTCGGAGCAAACTGGCCCTTCCACTATAATCAAAGGTGGCGCCCATGGCAATTCCGAATTTGACAGGAACGCGCCAAGATCAGGTTGAAGGGGGAAAAGACCCCAACATTATACTAAGGACTTGAATTATTATGGACTTGAATTATGAACCCAACGACGAGGATCGAATGTTTCGTCATTCGAGTTGACGCTGACATTCCTCCAAATATGATTTTTCAAGGTTAAACATAAGCTGCTTTGTACAAACTGATATCAATTGCCAACCATCAGTTGCAGACATTTTTTCACAACTAATAGTTATTTCCATCCAACATTTCCTATCACCATTTGAGGAAGTACATGGTCTCCTTGATTATCAAAGTAGAGTATTTGTTAAACGTACCCGTTCTCCTTTGTGCTAATAAATGAACAAAATTATTCAAGGTTTGTTGTAAATGTAATTTGTTTTTATTTTGGTTGATTTCTCCTTTTTTTCAGATTGTCCACCAATATAATTGGTTTGATGAAGGATATTCTTAATTTTGTTGTTTTTCAGAGTTCCATTACTGTTTCGTTTGTAGTTGGTACTTGTCCTAGATACAATAAAATGAGTTTTTTATAGCGTTTCACTTATTATTCTTGTTTTATGAGAACTTTAATTCTGTTCTTGATTTTATGAAATAAAGATTTATTTTGAAACTTCATTTCGACCATTTTATTTGAAAATGTTGCACCAGCTATTCGACCACGAATGTGGTTTATGCACGATGGTGCGCCTGTCCATTTCAGCATAACTGCTCGTCAGTACTTGGACGACGTGTATCCAAATCGTTGGATAGGCAGAGCAGGACCTCAACCTTGGCCTCCTAGATCTCCAGACTTAAACCCTTAGACTTTTGCATCTGGGGTCATCTGAAGTCCTTGGTTAATACGACCCCCATTGAATGTGTGAATGATTTGAAGAATCGCATCATTGCAGCCTTCGAGACAATCCAAAACACACCATTCTATGAGACGAAGACTTGATTCCTGTCTAATGGTTGAAGGTGGTCATTTCGAGCAGTTTCTATAACTCCGTTCCATTTGATCTTGTTGCCTTGTTCTTTGTTGTAATACACATAATTTTGTTTTGTTTGTATTTTAAATTTGATATTCTATTAAAACAAAACATAGTACTGGTACATGCCTACATTGATAGTCAAAACAAGCGGAATAATTCCAAAATACTACGATTGAAGTCACAAGTTGTGCAAATAAAACGTGACAGCCACCTACTAGATTTTTTCGATTCCATTTACAGAAGATCCGTTCCTGCACAATGTTGTATTTTATTTTTTTATTAGGAAACTATTGCTTTTACGGACACAACACAAAGGTCAAAAAAAAATTGCAATTAATCATTCTTTCTAACACATATTTTTTAATTGGACAATTTTGTTTCGTTAAAAAGTTCTGGTGGAAAATGGAATAGGGGTTGCATATTTCACCCCTTGAAAAAAAAAAAAAAAATATTCATACGTAGCCTTGGAATTGGTAGAACATGCCTAAAAATACCATTTCTCCAACTCTTCAGCAAAAAAAAATATATTTTTCTCTCATTTTTGGAAGGAAAGGCCTAAGAGCTTTTGTTTACATGAAAGACCC
The DNA here is from genome assembly GCA_018342105.1 of Gonioctena quinquepunctata. NCBI lineage: Eukaryota > Metazoa > Arthropoda > Insecta > Coleoptera > Chrysomelidae > Gonioctena > Gonioctena quinquepunctata. The sequence continues at coordinate 14,128 of JAFIRS010002696.1, read as the reverse complement.
CCTTCAATTTTCGACAAGGAATCACCCCGTGAAAACTTTCGCACTTATTTGGTATATATATATATATATATATATATATATATATATATATATATATATATAAGAGAGTAATATCGAGGGGACTGTTAAAAACAAATTGGAAGGAATTTAATGGACATAGCCCTCAGAGAAAAGTGCTAACCGTAGACACGTGTTTCGGGCTCTCGGCCCTCATCAGTACGGTGGAAAAGGGCAAGGATGAACAACACTTGGTAGAAAACGACAAATCAACGGAGTCAACAACAGAAGCCAGCCACTTATTTGTGATTTCGGTCAGCAGACCCTGAATCCCAGGGCAACAACCAACGTCACCACGGAGGCAGCTATAGCTACCTGCATGACATCCGAGTCCAAGTGTTGTTCATCCTTGCACTTCTCCACCGTACTGATGAGGGCCGAGAGCCCGAAACATTCCTGGACTCGGATGTCATGCAGGTAGCTATAGCTGCCTCCGTGGTGACGTTGGTTGTTGCCCTGGGATTCAGGGTCTGCTGACCGAAATCACAAATAAGCGGCTGGCTTCTGTTGTTGACCCGTTGATTTTCGTTTTCTACCAAGTGTTGTTCATCCTTGCACTTCCACCGTACTGATGAGCCGAAGCGAAACACGTCTCGGTCAGCACTTTTCTCTGAGGCTATGTCCATTAAATTTCTTCCAATTTATATATATATATATATATATATATATATATATATATATATATATATATATATATATATATATATGAAATATACCCGAATTCCTTAACAAAGTGGAGGCCACATTTTTCAACCGAATGACATGAAACTTGGCACAAAAAAACTTCTCTCCAATGCCACGCATGAATTCGAAAATGGGTCAAATCGGTCGAGTAGTTTCAAAATAGCAGCAATTGAAAAATTTAAAAAAATCACAATTTCTCATTTTTATACCAATATCGGGAAACTAAAGGTTTCATAAAACTCCATGCGCTCCACAATTTTCATCCAAAAAGTTTTTTTTCCAAGATATACACACAAGTACAAAATCGCTCTGAATTACCATTCATGAGAATTATCAATTTTTGTTTAGCCTATATGCCCCCTTCTTTTGAGGTTCATTTGCACGTGTCAATCAGATACCATTTTAGTTTTTCTTCCGCCGACAGACAGAAAATCATTGCATTTTGATATTTCTCAATTTCAAAGTTAAACTATATAAATATTAGTTATTATTTTTCCTTAGTGTTAAGTGATATAGGGATTGAAACTCGAGTAAGTACTGTATGTATCCTTGTATGCTGTGTATACTTATTTCTTTTGATTTATACAGAATACATTAAGGAAGATTTGAGTCCTTCATCAACTTTTGATTGAAAATTTCAAGGTTTATACAAAAATAGGAACGTTGTTTTTGTTTCCAATGAAAATTTTCCATTTTTTTGACACATGATTCGTTAACTGGATTAATGGCAATTTTAGAATCGGAAATTAATTATTGAATTTACCTTTCCGGTTGGCCACGCCATCTGTTTTTGTTTTTTGTTCATTTTCCAAAACAATCAAAATATCACATAGATTCTTTCAATCTACGAGTGACTGTGTTAACTTGATATTAAGTTAGTTCTGCCACTACATTAAATTAAGTCGAATATCAAAAATATTTGTATCCAAATTAGTCGAATAAATCAAAGAACGTTCCCTTCGTTATTTTTTTTTGATGTATTGAGATATGATCGTATTGAATCCTTCATATTCTGTATACAAACTTCTGTCCTTTTGTCCGTCCGTCATAGCCATTTTTCCAAGACTGTTCAACGCAGAAAGTCTCAGTATAATCTCCACATGAAAAAGCTAGCGAAACACGTGTCGTGGTTTTGTTAAACCAGTTTGGTGAAAATAATTTAGTGATGTGAGTGTCTTCCTTTATTTTAATTTAAATAAAAATTTTATGGGGGGGGATGAGGTGAAGATTTTCAGAGTTGATCGTGTGAAAAAATCGGAGGACGGTTTTCAATTGCATCACATAATTCTGCATCGAAAAAGTTAAAAAACGCTTAGCAGTAGACGAGTTTCTAGGAAAAAACGGACCGTGAGTCTACGAGATTCAGCGTCTTAACTGAAAATCAACATGGAGAAAATTAAAAGATGTTTCAGTCGACATAAAATCAAGCCTTCTAAAGCAATCTCTATATAGTCTGAAGGAGATGATGAAAACAAAATGCTATTGGCCACAGGAAAATATTTCAGACGGACAGAATTTTCTAAAACAAATTTTGTTTACTGATAGGACTACATGTATCACTAATGGAGTGGTATCTTCTCAAAACTGTGCTATAGAAATTCATTTGGTTATTAATTGACTTTTAGAGATTGTAGAACGTATGGTGAAAAATTTTAGGAGTCCGGACTCCTTAAATGCTGAGCGTTTAGTTAAATTCTTCGATACAAAATTATGGGATGCAATTGAAAAACTTTGTGTTAATGTGCTACAGGAGTTATTTTTCTAGTTTGATGGTGCGTCAATCCATAATTCCAGAACTGTTAGTGGTCGAACGAACATTTTCCAGTGCGCTTAATAGGAAGAAATAGTTTATTTGAACTCTAACCTCCTAGGTCTTCCGATACTACACCATTAGATTACATTTCTATGGAATAATGAGTAATAATGTTCACAAAATAAGGCCCAGGAATTGAGAAGAACTTCGTGCTATAAAAAAGATGAGGAAAGTAGCCAATCATAATCGTAAAATAATTGAGAAATGTATTCAAATTGGAAGTGAATTAGTTGAGAGAGGCTACGTCCGATGAACAAGTTGAATATGTATTTATGTGTAATGAGTAATTATCTCAACTGATTGTTACTTTCAACTGTTGTTTTTTGTTTTTTCATTATTTCAATCACCAAAAGTTGATTATTTGTGTTATTTTCTTGAAATAATTTTTTTTTCAAATCGACATTGTTCATTTTTTTTTCTATTGCATTATTGAATTGAAAACCAAAATTGTAACCGTGTGTGTTCTGATCAACTTAAAAAAAAATCGATATTTCAACGCGAAGCAAAATATTGGAAATGGCCCCATTTGAGTGGCTGACGTTGTCTCAATTTGTTACAAAAATGTTTGTTGGTTGTTTTGAAATGTATGTCTTATATAGGTCTACAATTGTGCCATAGCTTAAATCTGGATTTAAAAAAAGTGATCCTATATACAGTGTGTCTCACTTTTCATGGAAACACCCCCGTATCTTCCGTAATTATTGGAGTAGAATTCTGTAGTTTTCACGATCGGTAGATATACCGGGTGTGAGTCTAAATTTTCTCATGTGGTCGACCTGACTGACATACACTGCGCGCCAGGAGCGATGGATATATCGATTTTTGCGAAAAATAATATTAGGGGTCAAGATAGTCTCAAAACTCTTACGGATTCGTGATCCGGACATGAACTTCAGTACCAATCCATATTTTCGCTGGAAAATTTTCAGTTCTGGAAAATCTGAATTTGTCTCACTTCTCATGGAAACCCCCGTATCTTTCATAATGATTAAAGTAGAATTCTGAAATTTCCACGATCATTAGGTATACCGGAGATGATGCTAAATATTTTCCGGGGTTGACCTAAGTGATATATAATGCGCGCCAGCGGCGATCAAAATGCTGATTTTTGCGAAAAATAATCCTATTAGGAGGCGATATAAGCAGAATTTTACTGATTCGTGAGTAGGACATCAAATTTTTAACTGATAGGCATTTTTGCTGTAGAATATTTCAGATTAGATAAAATCGAATTTTCCCACTCCTCATGGAAACACCTCCGTATCTATCGTAATTAGTAGAGTAGAGCTCTGAAATTTCCACGATGGAGATATTCAGGGGATGAGTCTTAATAATATCTGGAATCAAATTTGCTGAGCTTCCAGAGGGGAGTACAAATATATTGATGTTCCAACAGAATGGAAAAACAAGTCAGACTATGGTTATTGAAGCATATCTCTCTTTCTTTTTCTGTTCATCAATATTCATTAGAGAAATAACGGTAAGAGAAACTCAATGTTGAAGTATTTCTCAATAATACTGCATTATCAGTGATAATTATCACTCGATATCACGTTCTCAGTTATAAACTCTGCAATAATCGTTCTATCCATCGCCCCTTGCGCGCAGTGTATATCACTCAGATTGGCCTCAGGAGAGATTTAGACTCATTCTCAGTATATTCAACGATCGTGGAAATTACAGAATTCTACTCCAATGATTACGAAAGTTATGGGGGCATTTCCATGGGAAGTGAGACGAATTCGGATTTTTCAGAACTAAAATTTGTTCAGCCAAAATATGCATATCTTGCCCCTAATATTATTTTTCGCAAAAATCGGTATATCCATCGCTTCTGGCGCGCAGTTTATGTCACTCAGGTCAACTCTATGATATGATTTGAACTCACCTCCAGTATATCTACCGATCGTGGAAATTACATAATTCTACTCGAATAATTACGGAAGATATGGGGGTGTTTCCATGAGATATATATATATATATATATATATATATATATATATAGTATACAGGGTGTAATCTAACCTCTTGCACACCCATAAATGACGAGTGTATAATGCCATTTAATAATAAATTAGAGTGGTTAGAAACCTGAAAAAAAAAATGAAAACATGTTTTGTTTTTTGTAAAATTCGACAAAATTTTGGGTAGCGCCTCCAGCCTAATTTCAGGTGATCTGCTCAGAGGAAAACCTCTGCGATTGCCGAATGCAATAAACATTCATCGACATTTGAATAAGGTTGGAAGTGAAGAAAACAACTAACCTTGTTATATCCAAACTGGTGATATAGTCAGAACTAGTAGACTTCATACTTAGCTTTGAGGCACTTTTCATAATTTTAACAGTCACTTGTAAGAAACAAACAACACAAACAGTATTGAAAAGGGAAACATCCGCAATTGAATATTGTTTTGAAAAATAATATCACGACCGTTGTAGTGATTCAGACATTCAGAACACGTGAACTCAACACTTTTGCCAAGCAAGATTCTCGCATGCACGGTTCTCAAAGCTGTCTACGAACGACAGTTTGTTAGATTCTACTGGTGTTTTCTGATTGGCTAGTGAATGAAAGATCTTAAGTTCTTAATTAACAACCAATAATCAGAAAACAGTACGCGATGTGCACGAGAATTAATTTGAATATTATTGTATTTGTCTTCGAAAAATTTGTCATTCTTTCAAAAAATAATTGATATTATATTAATATATCTAGTACGAAAACGCCTGCACAGTGATTGGCGACTCCAGAATCCAACCAGAATTGAAATTCACTACTTTATTCATAAATGCGACGAGTGATTCTTCTTGTCTTCTACTCTTCAAAATACGCATGGAACAGTTCAGTATTCAGTTTCAAGATCCAGCAAAAGACAAAGACAATAATGTTCTCCTGCACATCGCATACTGTTTTCTGATTGGTTGCTAATTAGGATCTTTCATTCACCAGCCACAAACTTCCGTTCGTAGAGAGCTTCAAAAACCGTACATGCGGGAATATTGCTTGGCAACAGTGTTCAGTTCACTGTTCTGAATGTCTTAAGAATCACTACAATGGTCGTGATATTATTTTTCCAAACAATATTCAATTCCCAATGTTTTCCTTTTCAATAGTGTTTGTGTCGTTAGTTTCTTACAAATGACTGTGATAATAATGATAAGTGTCTCGAAGCAGAGTATCAAGTCAACTAGTTCTGACATTATCACCAGTTTGAATATAACAAGGTTTTGTTCACTCTGAAATCTATCATCTATCTCAGGCAGCCTGTACATTTACCACACAATCAGTTCAACATTCTACATTATTCAAATAACGAGTTAAATGTTTATTGCATCCGGCAATCGACAAAGTTTTTCTCTGAGTATGTCACCTGAAATTTGGCGGGTGGTGACACCCAAATTTTTGTCAAAATGTACAAAGAACAAAACATGTTTTCTGAATTTTTTCAGAATTTTAACCATTGTAATGCGTAATAGAATGGCATTATACACTCGTCATTCACAGGTGTGCAAGAGGTTAGATTATACCCTGTATATATATATATATATATATATATATATATATATATATATATATATATATATATATATATATATATATATATATATATATATATATATATATATAATTTATATCACATAGATAGAAACGATATACATATAAAATCATGGTACGTAATACGAAAAATCCATGTTGAGTTCAAAACAAAGTAGTTTGACTTTCCATGAAACAATGAGAGGGAACATGAAATTGTTAAAAGTCGGTGACGAATTAGTTAGCCATTGGGAAGCAACCAACTGTTCGATCTCAACTAACAGTATAATGTTAACCTTACACACCGAAACTCACTAATATTTTTGAATCAGAATATCTCAGGATTGACAAAAAAACATGAGAGTGTTTCCAGTCTTTTGACTGAAACTAAAACTCCGGTAACAACATCAGGATGTTCCATTGTCTTAAATAATATTCCTTGTTGAATTTGTGACAAAGTCTACATAGGACAGACAAGTAGAAACTTATCAGAACGCATTACGTTCCATTAAAATGATTGTAATCTCAGTAAAAACAGTTGTGTACTGCAGAACACACAGAAGGATTTAAACTATTTGGTAATTTCAACAATCCAACAATTTTGGCCATGGAAAATGATATATCAAAAATATTTTTCTTAAATGGTTTATATGAATAATCAACTCAATTGTGTGAACAAAAATCCGATATTGCAAATTAAAGCGTGACTGATAACTATTTACTTGAGTTTTACAAAAGATAGGGCACCCTGTTGAAGTTCCAAATCAATCGCCATAAATTAAAATGTTGGTGGGGATCAAACGTATGGTTTCCTTCCATTGGCTAACTATCTTTCGACAATTTTATGTTCCCTCTCATTGTTCCATGGAAGGTCAAACTACTTTTAGACTAGTCGAGAAGTGAGTTTTCTGCGAGAAATTATCCCAAGTCTCCAGACAATATGAGCAATAGCTCATTCGATTCGGGATGCAATTCTGAGAAAGAAATTTTTTTTTGCTGACGAAAATTGCAATTATTAACAAAATACAAAAACATAGAAATGAGGTTCAGTTTTTTGGCAATAACTCAAAAACTCTAAGCGATGGCAAAAGTCGGAAAAAAGATTCTTGAAGAGGAGGAAATTTTCAACTTTTGGAATTTTATCTCCATCATTTATAATTTTCATTCAACGCTGAAAATAGGGCTCCGTGTGACTCCTTCAGCATGCGCGCGCCGTCTCTAAAGAGAGTGCATTACCCAAAATACTTTTTTATAGTATTAAATACCAATTTGAAAATTTCAATAAACTATGGTGTGTTTTCAACAATTGAAAGAATAAGGTGCTGTTGGAAAAAAAATTAGTTAATTTTTCAACAAGTTAGGCATTTGTTAATTAGTCCTTATTTTTCGGACCTCGGTTTTCATAAAAAACGGCATACATGTTTAAATAATGACTCTAAAAAATGCTCGCTTCTTGGAACCCTTCTTATATACATATATATATATATATATATATATATATATATATATATATATATACTTAACAAGATTACGTTATGAGAGTTCTTGAATGTTGTTTATTTTGTTTATTATAATTTTTTAAAGTTAATTTTGTTAAAAAAAAATGTATGCATATGTTTTGCTATTGCAGTTTTTGCATCAAACGAAGGCATTTAACGACATTCGAAAAAAAATTTTTAGAACATTCGTTTATAAATTGTTCATAAATAAATTCATTAGTTCAATATTTAAAAAAATATATATTTGCCATTTTGTTGTCTAGAGAATATAATTATTTCTTAAAAACAATATTTTCCTTTAAAAAAAATTTTTTTATAATATTTTTTTATTTCCTTTTTAAATAATCAATAATTTTTTTTTTTTCTTTAAAAATAATTCATTTCTAAGAATAACAAAAAAAATATTCATTATATATTCAATTGTTTATTAAGTTAACAATTTGTTATAAACAAATTCCAAATCTCATTATATTTTTTTCTTAAACTACCAACAATAACAAAAACAACCATACGCAACAAAGTGTCGATTTTTTATTGCATATTTTCTAAAATTACGGTATACAAATTTTTTTCGACACTTTGTTGCATATGTTTTTTTTTGTTATTTTCAGTAGTTTCAGAAAAAAAATATAATGAGATTTGGAATTTGTTCATAAAAAGTTGTTAACTTGATAAACAATTGAATTTTTAATATTTTATTTTTTATTTTTTGTTATTCTATTGAGAAATGCCAATTATGATTTTCAAAGAAAAAAACCCAATTTTTAAATAATGGAAATATTTTTTTTCCAACGGGACCTTGTTCTTTCAAGGTTAAAAACAAAAAAAATTATTTTCAAATTGATATTTAATACTATAAAAAAAATATCTCTTTAGATCATGCCGTAGCGGTCGCGCGTAGTCCTATTTTCAGCGTTAAATTCAAATGATAAATAATGGAGATAGAGTTCCACAAGTCAAAACTTTGGAAATTTCCTCCGCTTCAAGAATATTTTTCCAACTTTTGCCATCGCTTATAGAAATGAGCTATTGCTCATATTTTTTGGAGACTTGGAATTATTTTTCGCAGGAAACCTACTTCTCGACTAGACTATTTGTTTTGAACTGTTAAAGCGGATTTTCCATATAATGTACCATGACTTCTTGTGTGCATTAGTTTCTATCCGTGTAAGTTATTTTAATTCTGTTGAAACAACAAATTTTGTCGAAAGCTCGACAATTTAGCAGTTTTTTTTCCTACTGACTGCAACCTCGACGAAAATCTCCTTCATATATATATATATATATATATATATAACAACACTTGAGTTATTATAGATATTATTATATATACGTCTGTTTTGAGTATTCTACTCTATAATCACCTACTACATATCCTAGATGTGAAATTTATAAGTTAAATATATTCCGTCTCCAAAGTGAAAACATCAAGCGCTGTATGGGTGGATACTATATACGATTTTTGCTTATATTTAGAAACAGCTGTCATTATAAAAAAGCATGTTTAATAAGGACACCAATCAACAAACTCAAACCACAACATTAAACATGCATCAAAAGCCAGGTCACATTCAGCAAGCAGCAGGAGGCACAGGAAGGAAAGGATAAAGCGAGGCAAGGTGAGAAGAAAAGAAAGCTTCAATTCTCACTCACCAGAGCTTGAGCTGCCGCTTGGTGCTGTAAACAACGAAGCATACATTTAGTAGATACACAGAACAGAATGTACAGAAAATAGGCCAGTCAGTAGAAGTGAAATGGGATTAGATCGAGGAAATGGCAGCAAAGCTTAGTGTATCTGAAAATTCTTGATATTGTGTGGGTATGGGTGAACGTGATCATACCTAATAAAGCCAGTGATTTTCAGAGAAACTAATGTTTGTTGTAACAAAAGGAGATAATTGTGGCAGTGTGTGTCTCTCTATAGAATATGTCACTGTGCATATTCCTAATGACATTTCAATTTCAATGTCTTCAACTTCTGCTGAAGTTGGTTCTGACTACTTTACTCCATTACCCCAATTTTTTTATATTTTTCAATGGTGAATAATCCATATATCTGTCTAAGCCATGAACAATTCATGAATCATGAGACTTAACCCTATTACAACAACAATATATTGCCCGTCCCTGACAAATGTCTGAAAGTAAATGTCGTTATTCGTTTGAATATGAATGAATCAAAAAAAATATACTCAGAATATTTCACGTACTTTCAGTAATTACTCCAACGTATTTTTTTTTCATTTCGCCAATATTTCTGAATTGAGTAACACTCAACACATCGCATACAAGTAGGTGAGGTACTATAATCGAGTCTAGAAAAATTAATCGCCCACAATTCGCTGCCAGCAATTCACTTCCAGAGCAATTGATGTATAAAAGAACTTAGCGAAACAACACGGGCGAAATACACCATAATTTCCAATTTGCCGTTAATTAGTTGTAAAAAAATTGAATTTGTTGCTATTGATGTCCAAGAAAAAAATTGATGTTTCGCTAAGTTTATATGAACTTAGCGAAACAACCGTTGATAGAATCATGGAAAGCAAACTATCAGGGGTAATAATTTGCCGCTAATTAGTGGTGAAAAAATTAAATTTGTCGCTATTGATGTTCATAAAAAAAATTGAGGTTCCGCTAAGTTCATATGAACTTAGCAAAACAACTTTCGACAAAATCCGCGGTAAGCAAACTATCAGAGTTAATAATCTACTGCCAACTTTCCGTTAATTAGTTGTGAAGTAACTAATTTTGTTGCTAGTGTTGTTCAACGGAAAAACTTTTTTTGTTGAGTTCATATGAACTCAGCAAAACAACTTTTGACAGAATTTGCAAAAAACAAACTCTAAGGGCCAATAATTTGCCACTGATTTGCCGCTAATTAGTTAGTAAATAATTAGTTTTGTCGCTATTGTTGTTTGATAAAAAAACTGTTTTTCCTAAGTCCATATACAGATGGTGTAACAATTTTCAATCGAATTCACGAAAAACGGAGCTTATTAGTCGCCGCTTTCATTTCATCGCCATGACTGAACACCGACGCCGCGCGCCGGTGAGCACACTCCCCCAACCGGAAATTTGGCCGGATCCTCTGTTGTTTCAGAGGTAGGGTTCTTTAAAGATCTCAACATCTATGAATTCGGGACACCCATATTCACGTCCCCTCCGAAAAACGGCATATCTATCGTCACATCACGTGCTCATTGATATGACGCCTTCAGCTGCGAATATGCTTCTACGCTGTAGTACCACTAGTACTAACCGCGCACGACATTGTTTGGCTCAGCTGCCGGTGCCCACGAGTTCAAATGGAGTTATCAAAAGAAATTTCGATCGAATTCATCGAAAACAAAAAAGCCTTATGATCTACCGTTCATTTGCCGCTAATTGGTAGTGAAAAAGTTGAATTCATCGCTATTGTTGTTGACCAAAAAACTGTTTCATCACTAAGACCATCCGGAGATATTGAAACAACTTTTTACAGAATTCACGAAAAATGAAAGAAGTCGACTTATAATTTGTCGCTAGTTAATTTATGCAAGAACTTTGAGGAGAATTAAAGCGAGGGCTCATAATTTGCCGACAATTTCGCAATAATCCCCAATTCAATTTGAGTATCTCAATATTCCAGTTCCATTATCTCAACCAGAAATGACATTGAAATAAAACTGAGTAAAGTTCGTTGCATAGCGGTTTCATTCAAAATCCTCTGTACCAGCCCTCGTGAGCCTAGCCGAGTAATTACAATTTGTTAGAAACAAATTCTCTTTTATTTTGAAATTATCTCTATGATAAAAAATGGCCATAGATTCAAGCAGACGCTGCTTCAATTCCCAATCAATATTTGTTATTGTATCAAATATTAAACATGAAGATTGATCCAATGTACCTTACCCTATTAGTCATTTCAAAAAATTTATCGAATATGAATAATACTGTTGTTGAAAAAATAATGGCGGAATATCGCAGTCATGAAAATAATACTGTTTTTCTATAATTTTTGAAAGGATGCTAGATTTTTCCACTGTTTTGCGTTCAAAAAATGACCGATTTTTTCACTTGTAGATTTTTTTTCACTTTTGGGAAAAAAGTGGGAAAATGTGAAAAGAAAAAATCGGTCACTTTTCGAAAGCAAAACAGTAGAAATGTGTGGAACTTTTTCAAAAATTATAGAAAAACAGTATTATTCAACATGATGTTTTCAATAACACTATTATTCATATTCACGTAACATTTTCGATTATGTTCAGAAATCGTCTAAAAAGGTAATAATTCCTAAAAATTATTATTAATTTCGATGAATTCTCTGAAATGACTAATAGGGTGAGGTACAGTGGATCAATCTTCGTGTTTAATTTTTGATACAATAATAAATATTGAAACCAACGTCTGCTTGAATCTATGGTAATTTTTTATCATGGAAGGAATGGAAGAGAATTTGTAACAAATTGCAATTACCAGATTTGTTTCGAAATATTAGAAAAAAATTGTGTGAATCGATCTACTATTCTAAAATCATTTCTAGTTGAGACAATGGAACTTAAATATTGATATACTTGAATAAAATTCAATGGTTATTGCGAAATTGACAGCAAATAAGTAGCCCTCTTTTTATTTTCCGTGAATTTTATCAAAAGTTGTCTGAATTCATGTGAAATTTGAGAACAACAGATGTTCAAAAAAATATTGTTTTTTAAAGTTCTTGCATAATACATGTATAACAAACTAGCGTCAAATTATTAGCCTACTTCTTTCAATTTCCGTAAATTGTGTCAAAAGTTGTTTCAATATAGCCTTATATACTCAGTGATAAAACAGTTTTTTTTTCGTTCAACAACAATAGCGACCAATTCAACTTTTCGACAACTAATCAACGGCAAATGAACGGCAGATCATAAAGTCTTTTTTTCGTTTTCGACGAATTTTATCGAAAGTTCTTTTGATGATTTCAAACGAAATATCAGGTTTTTTTCAATGAGTAATTTTCTGAAAGTGCTTACTTTTTCATGAATTCAATCAATAGTTATTACACTATCTGTATATGAACTGTAGAAAATCAGTTTTTTGTCAAACAACAACAGCGACCAAATTAATTATTTCACAACTAATTAGCAGCGAAGTAGCGCCAAATGATTAGCAGATGTTTTGTGCGGATTCTGTCAAAAGTTGTTTCGCTAAAAGCGAAAAAAAAAATTCCATTAAACAACAATAGCGACAAAATTATTATTTCATAACTGATCAGCGGCAAATTATTAGTCCTGATAGTTTGCTTCCGTGGATTCTATTAAAAGTTGTTTTGCTAAGTTCATATGAACTTAGCGAAACATCCATTTTTCTCTTCAACATCAATAGCGACGAATTTGATTTGTCTACAACTAATTAGCGGCAAATTACTTGCCCTAATAGTTTGCTTTTCGCGGATTCTATCAAAAGCAATTTTAGCAATGGCGACAAATTTAATTTTTTCACAACTAATTAACGGCAAATTAGCGGCAAATTATGGTATATTCCGCCACTCGATTCGCTCGTGTTGTTTCGCTAAGTTCTCATACATGCAATTGATCGCCTAACCAATTCGTAGCCTACAATTCACCGCTAGCATATTCATCGCCAGGCAATACATATAATAATGCATATACCGTCATTGGTCTTTTTGAAGTAAGTCGTACTTTTAGGTGAATTTCAATAGAAATACTACCTATTGGTCCTGTCCTAACAAGAATTTTGATATATCTCCGCCGATCGTGGTCCCCAGAACCCAAAAATACCATCAGTTCGAGGGAGTATATATATATATATATATATATATATATATCTCACCTAATGGAATGAAATTCGGCACCAGAATATATTCCATCAATGCCTCAGATAAGTTCAAAGGCGTTATTCTTGATACTAAATTGAATTTTGACTCCCATATTGAGGCTATAATCCAAAAAGCATCACGTAACCTTGGTTTTATTTTAAGGGTTACTAAATCCTTTCGACGCACTGAAACGATAATTACGCTATATAATTCCACCGTGCGTAGCCACTTAGAATATGCCTCTACAGTATGGAAAACCCCTTTTATAATGACAAAATTAATAGAGTTGAGAGAATACAGCATAAATTAATAAAAACGCTAAATTTTCGTTTCAATAAAAGACGTCACTTCCTCTCATATGAATGTACTGTCACTTTTTACAAGCTTGAAAATCTAAACCTGAGAAGGCATTTCTTTGACATCTGTTTTGTATATAAAATTCTTAATGACATGATAGACTCCCCATACTGCACACGTTTTTTTCTCTTGTATTGTACTAGATACTTTGTGCGACATCGGCTACTCTTCGTACCTGGTAGGATAACTACGAATTTTATGTCAAATTCACCACTATATAGATGTATGATATTTCCTCGACCAGGTTGATAAGTTTCAAGAAAAAATTGAAGTATGTGCTGTATAACTGTTAAGTAGTTGCTCCCGCAATATTGCGCTGAATAATGTATAACTTATATCTGATTTCTCTTGATAATATGAAGATATGTAAATTTTT